>JAOVYW010000101.1:4898568-4920684 GCA_025775045.1 Hiodon tergisus
AGTACTGGACCTGGTGTGAGGGAGGGAGGGAGCCAGAGTACAGGACCGAGCTTGACTTTGGTTTTTCTACATTACACTGCTTTATATATCTCGCAACATTGCATCAGCATTGCCCTGAATGTGGAAAGTGTTGTGATGTTAAATTTAGGCCATGTCGCCCACCCCTAATCGAAGATGCAATTGACACGCAAGTCAAGCAGGTAACTTTAATTAATGGTCCCGTGGGTGCGTTCAGTGGAACCAGTAAGCCTTTAATGGAGTCGGGAGAGAAAATAAGCTGTGCTGCTACTTACTTTTCCGGAGATCCATCTTTGGGCATTCCTGGTGCACAATTATACTTCTCCCGTGGAATTGGAGAAGGAAAGTCTGTTTTCAACTTTAAAAAAATAAAAACTGCCTAAGTCGATGCCTGCGGGCCTGGAAAAAGTGAGGAATCACTCGTTGACAGAGGTGTAGGTGAGAGTGTTCCCTGCCCCTCCTGGTTTCTTCAATACAATCATTAAGAAAACACCAGCTTCTTCTTTGGTCTTTAATACCATTGTTGATGTCAGGTATCGCTCCCGATGCCAGGCCCTGTTACCAGGTTACTTCATTGTTTTTGTTGTGAATTTGAAGAACGTTCCCATGGTGCAATTAAAAGGACCTCACTGAATGCTTCCTTCACCTCAGTCAAGGTAAAAGTGGACAGTCATGGTGATCTTCACTCAGTCACCCAGCTACTAATTTCCTCACCCATTCCCCCCTGTTCAGGGGACACGGATTGGTCTTTGCAGTGGTAACACCATGCTCTAAGCTGAGTGTGATATGCTAGTGGCAAAGTCACATTTGGTGCTACGGAAACCCCACAAGGCTGTCAAGTTGAAGTCGAATTCCTTGAAATGAGACGAGAAATACACTGGCAAAGACGGAGCGTATCCATCAGTGTTTCTGCAAGATTGTAGCAGGATGTGGAATGACGAGGCTTGGCCTCGTGTTGTTTCTGTTGAGATAATTCCCCCTATGTGCTTGCACCATACCAAACTAGCTAATCGGACCCGGGTAATCGAGTTCCTCCAAAAATATTTATTGTAAGTTTGAGTTGGTTTCCCCCCTTCCTCTTTTCAAGCCTTTGATTCCCTGCTTTACAGAGAAGCCCAAGCCTCGTAAAACAAAAGGAGACCAACCGAGGGCCCTTCTCGATGCGGTTCCACGTGTGCGCAGCATTGTAGTCGCGCTGAACACAGTGGCCCCTCTCTGGCATCGTGTGCCTTTTTTATTCTGCAAAGGTGAACTTAAGGCTGATACCGAAGGATGCGTTCTCTCCAGAAATGCTCATTCTGGTACTCCAGCCCCCTAAATGCATGAATATATGCATAAACGAATCCCTGTTCCATTTGCAGGTAGTGCTTTTCTTTGAACACGCATTTTATTGTGTACACAACCCCTTTATCCCTTAAAACAAAACTGACTCTGTACAGTCTTTTCCCCCCCCCTTTACCTTGTGCTGTGACTTGTCTTCCTTGGATTATTTATTCCATCGTGTATCGTTCTCCTTCCAGGAAACATGGGGATTTAAACGGCCGATAGACCATCTCAATAAATATGTTATGAAATTCCTTAAAGTGGGTCCTGTCTTTGAGTGCTCGGATACATGTGTTCTTTCCTATTAAACCCGTTTTAAAAGCTTCAGTTTCTCAAGTGCTGGTTTTGCATTTGGCGGGGAAGGGGGAGGGGAGGGAGGAAGATTGCCCGTCTCTCTCCCCTTGCTCGTCTGTGAACGGGAATAGGATAAAAGGCCCAGTCTCGTCTGGGTGAACGTTTCCTCACCCGTTTCCCTAGCTGCTTTTGTGCGTGTCTGTCAGTCTTGCGGCATGCTTTCTGATGCCCAGGTACTATTGAGTGGGTAAAAGTTGCTGGTCGCACTTTGACATTCCTTGGCTGGTAGAACAGGCAGCAATTATGTCCCTCTGTTTTACCCTTTCTATTGCCTTGTTGTGCTAGAGGGGGTAGATCAATATCTGCATCATCGCACACTGCAGTTATGACCTCTTATTCAGAAATTGAAAACCTTTTTGAGTTATAATCACATTTTTATTGGTTTTCTCAGTACTGCCAGTTCCAGTTACACAAAGCAGTATTATAGTTGTGCTGAATAAATCGTGATTTCTAGGCTGAAAAGGAGAGAAAATTGATTTTAAGTCACGCTGTGACTGCCTGGGCTTTCAAATGAAACTCATTGGAGACTGAGACACTCTGAAACTTTGAGTCATAGCATGTTCTCTGGGAGTTCATTTTTAAATACTAGATAATTGCTGATGTTATTCTTCAAGGCACTGGAAACAATCAGGGCATTGCAAGCTTAATTGCGCACCTGTTTTCGCGACATTGGGGTCGTCTCATTAATACCATTAATACTGGATAGCAATCCAAGCTCACGTACCTGCCTGGACTTCTAGGTGGGGGTTGTTTTTATTTTATTTTTTTCAATGTGCTCAAGTCTGTGGATGATAGAATTACAAGCTTGGAATTTAAAATATGTGTACAGGAGAAGGCTTGATTTTTGCAAAGGCTTTTTAAGTTGATGGCTGTTGTAATAAATAGGACTGGAGTCAAACTGCTTGGCGCAGTCCAATGCTGGCAGTCTATGCTGCACAAGCTGGGTGTACTGGGGCCATGCTGTTGGACGTGATTCAGAGAGCCGAGCCGTCGGCTTCGTTGGTCCAGAGCCAAAGGTAGAACGCAGTTTTCAAATGGGTCTCGCCAGTGCGTTTGGGTTGATGAGAATTCAAAGCTAAGCTTGCAGACTCAGAACGGCGCCAAAGCTGAAGTCTTGCATTAGGGGAAACGTCACACAGGGAGGATTACAGTACTGTGCTTGCTGAATGCAGGGCTGGTGTTGGGGCTGCCCCAGGGCATCTGCCTGGCCCTGCCAAGCACTGATGCTGCATTACACAGCAAGGAAAGACCGTGCTGTGAGAGGCCCTCCAGGCAGAGTACCTGACTCAAAACAACGATCCACCCTGGCAAGCGAGGAGAGGAACCCTGGGAACGCGCTAACCTCACCCAACAGGAAGAAATCTCACCATTTAGAGAGTTGGTCCTCTATGGGTTTTACTTGCATAAAGTATTTATAGGGAAAGTTAATATTTTTCCTTGCTTTTGTTTGGATCTGGACCATGCTTTAATTACTAAATAATCTACTTTGTAAATGGAGTAGATGTGTAGGGATATACTCAATACAATGTTTACTTCTTCAGCACATCGGAAACTTCCAACAGACCACACATCCAGTTTCCCTTTTCACGTTTATGTTGGGAGTTAATTGTTTAAATGAGTTGCTCAGGTGACACAACCTCCTCCACAGAAATGTATCATTCTCCTACCCTCCTGCTAAAGCACTCCAGTCAAATTTGTTTACTGAAATCCACATATATAGGTGCCTTGAATAGCTGAAAATGCTACAAAGCGCGCTGAAGTGCACATCTTCAAAATTAACATAAAAAATAAAAATGCAGGATGCCCCTCTCCCCCTGACCAGCACTTGGTGTAGAACATGGGAACACTCTGTATTCATCCAAACTTGATTGAAATATTCATTAGTTGTCTGAATGGCCTGTCAAGGAGGTTAAGTATGGACCGGGCTCTTCTACTGTCTCTTAAGTGGAAAATTACTGGCATTAGCAGGTCGTGACTCACCTTTATTGAAATCACAATGCCTGCTTTCATCTTCATCAGAAATGAGAGCGGGTGCGGGTGGGGGAGGTGCAAGCACGCCAGCTTCCGAGCGGGGAGATTGAACGTCTCTCATTTATCTGATTTCGGAGACTCGGTGAAATGGCAGCTTTCAGTATGCCGTTGTAGAGGAATTTTAATGAAGACCTGCTCTGGTGCTTTCTCCCTCAGGTACTGGTGTGGTGTTTTACCGTGGGCGGGAGAGGGCAATGCACAGAGATATTACACGATTCTTACCCTGGGGTTGGGGGGGGTTGTCATCTGCATCGCTGTCTTTTTTAACAACTCATTTCAGTTCTCCGCGGAGTAGGCGTGTTCACGTCGCTCAGCCATCTGCGTCTGTAACTTTGGCCTTTCCTTTCTTAAAATAGAGAGAGAGAGAGAGAGAGAGGGGCCGTGCAGCTGGTGTGGCACACGATGCAGCCGAAGATGGCGGGAGGTGGCTGGCAGACACGGCTGCGGGAGGGGCACGGTTCTGGGGTGTGCTGTCCAAAGAGAGCTGGAATTCCTCTTGAGCTATTCCCCCATTTGGCTGGCAATTGCAAAAACAATTCCCCAGCATTTACTCACTCTGCGGATCAGGTTACAGTTATGAGTCAGCTGGACCGAGCATGACCAAGGCGGGGGTGGGGTGGGGGTGATCGACCTGGACGCTTGGGCGGTGGGGGTTCTGTGGTCGTGTGGTCGATTCAGCTCTTAATGAGTGCAGGCTGAAGTACAGCAAGGCGCTCTGTGGCTACTCGGGCCTGCCGCTCATGTGTTTTTGGCTTCTTGTACACTGGTGTGTGCCAGCATAGGCCAGAACTATTTCTGTGCTGGGAGCACATAAAGATATGTTAGAGCAGGACTCCCTCTGTGTTGCTGGGGTGCAGCTTAATGGGCCCTTTACCGTGTTCAGGCCAGAAACCAAATTGAAACAATGTGGTTTTACTCGTTTAATGAATTGATTTTGATTTCTTGGAAGATTTAGAGCTAGTTGGCTCTATCCCTGGATCTCCAACAATGACACATCCTGGTGGGTTGGTACTGACGGTCCGATACTGTGGAAATGATGGCCTCCCTCGTACTGTGGCGGGAGACAGAAAGAGGACTCGGAGCTGCATTTGGAAAAACTTGAATTGTTACAGAACGCAGTGATTGAAGAGACCGCAATGGAACTAACATGCCCGTGAAAATAGAAGATTAGTTTCCCGTTTGTTAAATCCCTGTTCTCTGGGAAGTTTGGAGGGGGGTCCACATTGTGCAATACGGCTTGGTGTTTGTCTTTGAGTGTTTTAAAGCATTGCCCCCTTTTTATTGTTAACAGTGGTCCAATGAGATGCAAGCTGAGTTTATTTCTCCGCTTTTCCAGATTGCGTGCAGTGCGCCTGCACAGAGAAAGTCCTGTGAGCTGAGGTTACCCATCCTCAAACACTCCTCGTCCTCCTCGCCCTCTCACCATCGACCCCCAGCCTTCTGGCCGCCATGACCTCGGAGCTGGAGAGCAGTTTGACCTCCATGGACTGGCTGCCGCAGCTGACCATGCGGGCGGCGATCCAAAAGGCGGACGCCCAGAGCGCCCACGGGCAGAGCATGACCAAGAAGAGCGCCCTGCTGGACCCCAACACCACGCTGGACCAGGAGGAGGTGCAGCAGCACAAGGACGGCAAGCCACCCTACAGCTACGCCAGCCTCATCACCTTCGCCATCAACAGCTCTCCAAAGAAGAAGATGACCCTGAGTGAAATCTACCAGTGGATCTGTGACAATTTCCCCTACTACAGGGAGGCAGGCAGTGGCTGGAAGGTAAGAGGACTCGGGCCAGGGGAGGAAACCTTGTAGAGATGTGCGTTTTTCGAAGCCGTGTCACTGTGTTTTAATGGGATTTTGTGTGTTTCCGAACTCCAGGAATATGCACCAGTTAAGTCTATACGTTTGAATTGGCTGCTGAGCCAAACTTTCATTGTTTTGATTTGATGGATGTTCTGCTTTGAGATGTTCCCTGTTTATTTAGCATTTGTGTTTTTTTTAAGGGGTTTTAAAAAACTCCTGTGTGTGTGTGTGTGTGTGTGTGTGTGTGTGTGTGTGTGAGAGAGGTGTTTCACATGCAGGAGCCCGTTTTAAAACAGGAACCAACCGGAGGTGATGAAATGGGTTGACTGCAGAAAATCTGTTGCCTGCAAAAGAAAAAAAAACACATTTGGAACTGCCGTCTAGTCTGCTGAAGTTTCTTTTATCTTATGGATAAAAGTGAATTGTGATCCCATTAATATTTTGTCTTACTGTTCAATTAAACGTTTTCAGCAGATTTAGAGGACTGAGAATTCACATACAGAAGTGTTACCCCATACAGGCAACAAAGGCTGCCTTTAAATCATGGTTAGGTCTTTAGGTTTCTTTTGGTGTCGGACACTTGCTGTTTTTAGGTTTTGCTCGTGATTCAGTTGATACAATGCATAATTAAGGAAAATTTTAATTGGGGAAAGGTGATTTGGGGCTGAGTAGAGCGTGCGGTTTAGATCCCTGTAATCATTTCTCAAGTCTAATTAAGCCATAGTGTTTTTCTTTCTTTGTCTCTCGTTTCTGTATAACGTGTTCAAGGGCTTTATCTTTAATCCTTCAAAGAAAATCGAGGTTTTGTGCCAACCACTTGGGTGTGTTTACGTGTGCGTGTGCGTGCGTGTGCCTGCACGCACGTCGTTTTGGCACAGGCATTGTTATCCCCAGCCTGCTCTGCGCCCCGCAGACGACGGTGGCGGCGGCGGCAGCAGAAATTACCAACCCAGAGCACGCACTCGTCTGCTCTCTATGATAATACAGGCTGCACGAAGGAGATGAAGCCAGGCTAATCCGAACAGAGGCAACTCATTTAATCATCTCAATAGGACTCCATTAGCCAACTCTTTTAAGAAATATCAATAAGTGCTGTCAATAAGGAAAGATAATTCATCAAGGTCAAAGAACATTATTGCAGCATTAGGTGAGCAGGATATGCAGAGAGCGTGTGGGTGCAGGCAATTAGATTCTTTGGATAAAGCTGTTCTGCATCCGCTAGGGCTCTGGAAGTGGAGGGGGGGGTGGGGCGTGGGACTGTGGTGCTGAAAAGCCATGCTGTAATTTCTAATTGGGCTGTATGGATCCGTGTGGCTGCACTGGGGTTGGCTCTCAAGTTGGCACGACGCAGAAACTCGCGTCGACCACACTAATGGCCTGCTTTAAGCAGCTTGAAAGCAGTGAGCACGGAGCTGAAGCGATGGCCTACGTATGCCTTCCAGTTAACGGCATTCTCTGTGCTTTTAGCATGTTCTGTGTCTTCCAGAGCAGTTCATAGAGGCAAGGTTGCTATAAACTCTTACTAATGGGGTGCTGACCTGCTATCTGGCAGGTTTCAACCCCACCAACTAACCACGTAGCCAAACTGAAAGCACTGGGCATGCTCAGTGTCAAAATTTTAACTCACTAAAAGGTAGATTTTGATTAATTTTTTTTCTCCTTTTTAAAAATGCGTTATTGTAGTTGTCCAACAGGGAGCCTGGCGATACCGTGCTTTAGCCCGTTTTAGTTCTTCAGTTGACCTGGGCTGTTGGGCATCCACTCAAATTCGGTGGGGGTCATCTTGATATACAAGGGTCTTGACACTGGCCGTCGAAGCCACTTGTACTCAGTGAACAATTTAACGCCATCGGCTTAATTTAGGAGATGTACACTGTCAGGCTTTCATGGAAGCGTCCGTTAATGAATTTCACAGCTTTGAAGGCCTACCTGATCAGAATGGTTCTACCGTGTCTGGATCCACCCCCCTCACTCCTCCTCACGCCAAAGAAAACTTCATTGGGTTAGTCTGCATTGCTTAGCAACAGCCATAAACCTCCATTAAAGGCATTAAATGCATGTATTAGAGGATTACCTAGCGCCCCATCCATACAAAAGCTCTTGTTATCTTCCCGAGGCCTTAAATCTCTGTTTGCCAAACAGTCCCGTTATCCTGATACAGATCAGGGCATAATCTGTTCAGGCGCTTGGAAAACGTGAGGCTTGGGCAGAAGTCGTGCCCCTAGATGACATCAGGGAGCCTCCTTGTTCAGCCTGGTTTCCATCTGCTCCTGCTTTAAGTTGTGAGCCGTGCAGACGCTCCCTGGAAGACTCCCATCAGGAGACCCTCTCCTCGGGGGGATGTGTTCAGGTGTGTGAGGCTCCTCCCAACCACAGGCTTTCCACCGCATACGAGCACGCAGGCGCTCACTCAAAGAATTCCCTGCAAGCTTTCTGTGGAGGACGGTATGCCAAAGAAAACACTGAACGGTTCTGAACCAGCTGAAAAATAGCTGAAATGTTTGTTCTTAAACTTAACGGTTTGGAGCTGCGGCTCTCGCACGCACGCGATCGCACGGTTCCCTTACCTACGTGCAGTGGGAAAAGTGCTGCATACCAGACAGACGACAGTTTTACTGGTGCAGTTTTTCACATTCCACAGCTATTTCTGGTCACAATGGATAAATGCAATCACAGTGAATAGGTCTGCCAGTATTTAAACATTTTGTGCACCCATGACTACTTTAGGGACCCTAGACTCTGTCTGTTTGATCTCATTACTAAATGCAAATACCCAGCAGCCTGAAAATATCAAAGGTTGGACTTGGGTATTTGGGCAGCCAACGTAATAAGATGCCTGGAGCATTTTCTATTTTTTAATAAGTGATTTAGGTACTGGTTGCTGCTCTGGGGCATCTACTCACTTTGGAGATAATGTTTTAGCTCATAAATAACTTAACAGCAAAAATCAGAACTCTGTTGACTGTATTTCAATCTACTTGCTCAGGTACCCTCCTCACTATCTCCTACCCTGAGCCTGGGTTGCCGGGGCTGGAATCTTGAAGTGTGAAATTGGTGCTGCACTTGGCTTCCCGATGCTCCCATTTACTCGCTTAGCCTGTTAGTTTAATACTGTTAAACCAGCACTTGGATATTAACTGTGAACTTATACTGAATAATTCAGTACCTCTGGACAGAATAGCTTTTGCGCAGTCAGTGACATTTTCATAATAAAAAAACCTGTAGACAAAGCGCTATATTAATACGCTAGCGCGTGGAAGTGCAGCTCACAGGCTGGTCGCCGTTTTTTATTACCTATAGGAGCAGTGGGTGTGTGGACCCAAGCTGCTTTGTGCGGATGGTTGGCGTGGCGATGATTCACGCGGCAGCCTGTTTGATCCTGCTGTGAGGTGGGTCTCGCTGTCAGGAGCCATCGCTGCCCCTGCCTGCCCGCCCGCATCACTTCCTCCTCTCTCTTTCTATTTATACGCCTGCTTCGTCATCCCGGTGCTTCTGTGGAGAAAGTATTTTTGGCAGATGCAAGTCCCCCCCAGTTTGAGCGAGCTTCCTGCAGGTTGGGATCCCAGGCAAGGCTAGCCCTGCCGGGTCGCGGGTCCCGGGTCGCGGGTCCCGGGTCGCGGGTCCCGGGTCGCGGGTCCCGGGTCGCGGGTCCCGGATCCCGTGGCTGTGCGCTGTACACATCTTCAGCCTCTGCAGAGTGAAGACTAATTCACGGGAGACAAGAAAAGGGTTTGGGTTGTTGGGACTGTGGCCTTCGGCCGCATACCGTCCCTCGCTTTTACCGCCACGTCCCTCAGACTGGATGAGATGGTGTGCGTTTCTGCGCTGATGTCCTACTCGTGTGTTGGGCCTGCGCACTAATCTCCAGGACGGTGCTTTTAAACGGTGTAATATTAGACCTCTCACTGACGGTCCATGCGTGGTGTGGCCACGAGCATCGGGTGGCTGGGAAATTCAGCGCATAGCTGGTCAAAGCCTACCAGTACTATTGCTGACATCCAGGCTGTGAAACGCTTGTACGGTCAGTGGTGCTGGTATGGTAAGTTGGTTCTCGCTAAACTTTCCCTTCTGTCGATACAGATCTTCATTCGTTTGTGATTTTTAAACAGTACTCCTGCCTGCTCCTAGACCTGATGTTAAAATAAAATGTATATGGAGGTTAAGGAAGTTAAACCCTTTCCTTAGGTTGCAATGACGTGGGGTGGGGCTGGCATGCCTGTAATTCTCTTACAGTTACGGATTACGTGCACCGTGGCATTTGTATAGAACGATCTGCATGTGTTTAACGCTTAGCAAAGTTTGATTTGTTTGCCTTTTATTGAATTCGTATGAAATTCAGTACTGAGCCATCTATATCCTGTAGAAGAAAGCATTAATAAAAGAATGTTGCATTCCCTGCAATCAGCTTTTTAAATGTAACCCAGTGAGGGGGGGTGGGAGGGTGGGAGAGAGTCTCTTTATCCCGTCTGGAGACAAGAGGCCAGCACTGTAGGCACCCAAAGGTTATTTGGGAATCGCGCCGTGCGATCTGAGCGGCTAGTGCTGTAAGCTGATGACATAGTGCGGTAGGAACTGAGGAGTTAAAGCTGGTTTATACGGGAGCGTTCATAACTGGGGGAGGTGAGGAAAATGTAAAGCTTTTCCAGAGCTCTGCGCTCATGTGGCGACTGAGATCATCACCTCCAATGGGCCGTGCCCACGCTTTTGTCTCGGATCTGCCAATCTGTCGGCCTGGATGCGAGAACGACGTGGGGAAAATTTGCTTTTGCTTTGTATTTAACGTTATGAACTGAGAGGAATTTTAGGCACTTTAAAAACAACCCATAAAACTGGAGATCTCATTAGTTCTCAGGTTCTTCTGCAGTGGAGAAATCGGTGCATAAAATTGAAAGGATATGGAAGGGGGGGTGTGGGGGGTAGGGGGTAGACTGAGTTACAAAAATCATATTGAATCGGGAAGGCTCCCTCTTACATTAAAAATTCTCTGTGCTGAACTTGAGTGGTGTGGATTAAATTTTTCTCGTTCCCGTTGTTGTTCTGTTCATTTTTGTAATTTGTGAATGCACTTGCGATTCTATAGACATGTAATAAAAGTTGATCTTAAGCCGCAAAGCGCACGTGAAACCTACTTCTGTCTAAATCGAATTTATTTTCATATTCCTCATATTCCGTAGCTGTCACGAATCCTTTTATGCCATCCCTTAAACATATAAATTGCACACACAGTCAATGAAGGGGAGGAGAGGGGAGGTAGGGACTTCTTTTCATTAGCCGAGTTCATAAAAGCCCCAGCACACTGCTTTTCATCGCTGCTGTGATTACGCTCCGAGAGAAACTGGGAGCCATCTTAAATTTATGAGCGCTATTAATAGCGCGTGGGTCCTCGGAATCCGCCTTTAACCCTGAATCGGCTCAATTAAATCTGCCTGCACCCCCTCAGTCAGAGGATGCCGCCGGGTCCCCTGCGCCTGTGCCTCTGCCGAGCGCCAGACAATGGCAGACGCCGCTGGAAGCTCGCTCGTCATGACTACACATCATTACTGCGCTCGCCCGACCAGGAGACCCTCGCCTACCCTCCTGTCAGCCGGCGACAGGTTCACTGTAGGCTGCGCAGTCCTCCCCCGGATGTGTGCCAGTCTAGGTTATGCAGGCACATTGTCCTTCTCTATTAACAGCTCGGGGGTTTTGAAGTCCTGCTCACCAAAGGCCGGCCTTCTGGGCTGTATGGCCAGACAAAAACCTGACGCTTTTATTTTCCCCACCCTTCTCATTGGAACACAGCATTAAGGATGTCAATTGGTGGTTTTTATGTATTATACTTTTGTCTAAACCCGGTATTGTGAATATCAAACCCTGTGTGTGTGTGTGTGTGTGTGTTAAATATAGTACGTGCTTAAGTCTATGAGATTGGATTTCTGCAATTGAAAGCAATACTCCAAAAGCAAACAATCCGACAGAAATAACTAACCTATTGTGCAACCATGTGATGACAGGGCTGTTTGCATGGGATGCCATCGATGGAAAGAATCGGTATGCCGCTACCTTTCTGCTCTATCACGCGACGGGATTGGCCACGGCCGTCTATGGCGGTTTACTCTCGGCTCCCTATTGGCTGTAAAAATAAATAAATAAATAAACATCCACTTTTGCTCTGCAGGTGGGGTGGCTGCAGACGTGGGGAAGCGCCGTATGGGGGGCAACTGGCGGTGTTTTTGTGTTGGAAAAACCCAGAGTCCTTTTAATTGCTTTTTAAAATGTAGTTTATTTTTTGATGAATTTCTCTCTCATTTTCTCATGATGTCTCCTGGCCCTGGTTTGATTTAATTAATAATAATACACAATTGAAGTAGTCTGGTGTCCCCGTAGAGTTGCCGAGAGCTGCACTAATTTGTTGGCTGTTGGATCATTTCTACAAGACGGTATTTGGCACCGAGTGGCAAAGAGGCGCGCGCGCACACACACACACACACACACACACACACCCCTTTGTCTAAAATGGCCCATCCTTTCTTGTGTTGTTCTCCCACATAGCCATTTCCTTTTGAAAGGGCTGGTAGCGTCCCGAGTGGCTCTGTCGGTTAAAGGCGGTCTTCACCCGCACAGACAGAGGATTCAAATCCAGCTCATATGATTTGCCGATGGAGAGCACAGTCGCGGTAGACAATTGGCACAGCCCTGCCAGGGCCGGGGTGGGTGAAATCGGTTGAGCTGCTTTTGTCTTGTTGCTAACCAGCCTATTGGCTTCCTGGGGGCTGAACCTCCTGGGCTGTATTCACTGCAGAGTGGAAAAGAGGGAGAGAGGGATGGCTCAAAGGACCTTAGGTTTGGGGGAGACATGCTCCCTGACCATCCCCTCATGTGATGGTGGGCATCGTAGCGACCAGCAGAGGTGCATTGGCACGATTGCCATTTCCCAATTGAGGGGAGCACAGGAAAAGTAAAAGGAAAGGCCTGTTTTTCTTTAAAGAGAACCTCTAACTGGCGTGGGCCAGACAGGAGCGTAAGTCAGATCACGTGACTTCATAGGCTGGCAGCAGGGGGAGAGGGAACGATTGCCTCGGGGGAGACAATCGGGTTTGCAGTAATTACAGTAGGAATACAGCGCGTTTCTTTGTTTTTATTCCTACATCAAATCTTTTACTTCCATCCGTCTCAACTTAATACTTAATTTGAATGAGTATGCCTAACATGCATATATATTTTTTATGTATGCGTACGTGTATGTATATTTATACATACACACATACGTTACGCCTGCGCGCGTGTGTGTAACATTTCTCATGCACTATGATTCTAGAGTTTTTGCCAATTACATAGTCCCACTCTGACAGTGCCCTATCTACTTGAGACGCGCTCCAAGTGAACCATTCACACACGCCGCTGTACTCAGCAGTGCAATACCTATTAGGTCAGCACTGCAGTATTGTTGAGGCAGGCTTATAGTTATTTATTGTGATTACCGCGATGCAGGATTGGAGACGTGCAACATCTCTAGTGTGGCAGCAGCACTGGTGACCCAGTCATGCAGAAGTAATGCAAGTCACATCATTGCAAGTTAGTCATGCACAAAGAATGCACTGAAGATAATGGGAATTTTAGCATAGGGTGGTACGTTAGCTTCCCTGTCTAAGACCCGTGACTCTGTCCTTTCGGAATTCCTCCCGCCCAACACAAAATAAAGCGAGAGGACCGCAGTGCTGCTCAGGTAGGACTACCGACAGAGTAGTACCTCCCATGCCGTGTCACTGAAAGGGCACGCACGCAGACGAGAGGGTGGCTCCCCACTTGCCCCCCGCTCACCACCAGCCTCTGTCAAAGCCCAGCCAGTGCAGCTGTGTGACGGGGTGACGTCTTGGAGACCACATCGCCCATGTACCGCCAAGTGAGCCTTCTCCCTCCTGGGGAATTCAGGTTTGTCACTTTCCTTTGCCCAGCGGGGTGCAGTGCTCTGAAGTAGGACCTCCCGCATGTGAGAGACCAGCCAGGTATACAAAACCCCCCGCATGTGGCAGACAGTTGAAGCAATGTATATCTCTACACATTTTTTAAAGACATTTAAAAAAAAAAAAGGTATATGCCTTGTCAGTGGGTTTAGTTTAATAATAATGTCAGTCGGTATGAAACCTTCAGTGTCGGCAGTAAAATGCCAGGTAACCAGCTCTCTCCCTGCCGGGGTGCCCGGTGGTAAGAGGTCTGATGAGGAGGCCAAGTCACCTAGGTGAAAAGCGGAGTCGCCCCCTTTAATTCCGACGGGCACGTCTATCCTAACGAGTGTCACCGGGCATAATTGCAGGTCACGGCCCTTCCACTGGTGCAGCAGCAGTGAAACATGGTCAGGACTTTAATAGTGATGCTTTGCTTGCTGTTGCTGATATTTCAGCGTCAGTGCGAGTACTGTATAGTCAATGTTTCTTGATGAAAGTAACTTGTGACCATGGCAGTGAAATTGCTATCTCACTGTCCCTACTTTGCACGACTGATTAGCTTTTAGTCGTTTACGTGAGCGACATTGTTGAGTGGCTTGAGGCCCGCAGCCTCTGATCTGCGTCTGTCTGCTCGCCAGGCCACGACCTGTGACCACCGACAAATTGCCTTAGAAGGAAACCCTTGATGTGGCTGTGTAGATGGTTGAATTAGCACGGTTAATGTGGCCGTGTAGAGGGTGAGGAAGGGTCTATTGGGCTAATCGAGCCCGTTGTGGTGCAGTTCACTCTCAATGCAGTGTGCTTGACATCCCTAAATGAACTCTTCCACAATTTACTCGCGATCAGTTTTGCAGCAGCCATGCTGAAACCAAGCACAGCAGGCGGGGCAGGTTTGTGTGAGGCCCTTCATTTCGGGAGCTGCAGGGGAAAGAGGAAGTATGAAGAAGTGATGCAAGTGGAGTAGGGCCGTTTCCTCTTAGCGGGCGTTGAATCATCGAGCGCGCCACTCATTGGGGCGCATAGACAATGGACTAGTTGACGTAAAGCCAACGGTAACCCGCCATGGTGACAGAAAGGAAGTGGGCACTTTTCAGTCACTTTTCTTCGTTGCATTTGCAGTAGCTGACTTCGAACTACGGGATAATGAATTGAATGACGCACATAATTCAATCTTTCTTAAGCGCATCGATTTGGTTGCCCTTTGTGTATAAATTTTCCTTGTTAGCTTGTTACAATGAAAAAAAGAAAACTACAGTTTTCCTGTTACCAGGTTGATCTTTGTAATGAAATTTTCTGCATACATTATCAGGTTGAGACCAGGCATCTCTACAAAAACAGAATTTAACTGTGATGTTAAGTGGTCGTAGACGGGGGGGGAAAGAACACTGTTTGCATTGCCAGTGTCCCCATACTTTCCCAATGGGAAGGGAGAGTTCTTATAAGTTCCAGCCTTACCCACCTCTGTCTGCTGCTACAGGTCCTGGTGTGGCGCTGTGTGATTCCAGCCTGTGAATCCAGCAAAGGACAAATTTGATTGGAATAACCGTTTCTCTTTGTCGAATGCTTAAAACTTTGGGTTTACTGATTTTTTTTTTTTTTGTGGTAGTATGTTAAGGGAAGGGATCCAGTTTCTTAATTTTTAAAAATTATGACAGATCTAAAAGTGTGCTAAGGTTAAGCATTCGATAAAGATCTTGTTGGTAGCAGCATATTTTGGTCGGATCACCAGGAGTTGAGTACCCTTCTGCACATTGTGCCCATATCCCTAAAGCACTGGCTGCCGTATCGCCTCTCCCTCTCCAGTTGGGCCGCCTTGGGCCCGCAGCTGCGGTTTCTATGTATTTGTGTCCTCGTTACATGACACATTGTGTGCTCTGGCACAGGGGCGTGATTGATGCAGCGGTGCTGGGAAGCGTTATTACTTCAGAGAGTAGTCTGCTTAGCCCACTCGTTGGTGCTGTTAGCGTTACAAGCCTCAGCAGCCAGCACATGACGTCTTTCAAATCACATATGACTGCCACCTAATTTCTTACTTCCTGGCAAAGAATGTATAAGGGTGGAGCTTTACTGTTCAACCTTTTTTTAGTGCTTTGATGGACGGTTAACGGAAGGCTTATCCTCAAAAGGAAATTAGTGTGGGTGATCGTAATATAATCATTTGATTTGGCCACTGTTGGCTTGAGAGGGAAAGACGCAAATGATGGTGTCGGTGGGGGTTCTTGCCTACCGTGTAAACACGTGCATGGACCCCATGCTCTGTAATGAAAGGTTCGGCCCGATCCTGTGTCAGGTTTCCCCCACAGCGAAGTTTCATAGGAACAAGGCTGAAGTTAGATCTTTGGGGCACTGCTGCGCCTTGGGGGGGCTGCACCGCTGCTGTCTCTCTCGGTCTCTGTGCCGTCTCTCCCCATTAAATAAAAAAGAGAGCGAGAACCAGCATGAACCAGAGTGCATGGGTTTTAATGAACGTTAAACCAATGCTAATATGCACGCTAAGAAACCCTCGTTGTTCCCCACTTGTACACTGTCACTAAGTACGCATCAAATAGGTTTGAAAAGACTTTCTGGAGTGCATGGGTTTAGCTGAATAAGGCCCTAGTGTGCCATTGTCAGTCAGTATTACTGTACTTAAGATGCTTCACAGTGCTGCCAGATAATTAAGTGGTGGGGCTGACAAACGGCTCTCATCAGATTGTTCATCTGGAACTGAGAGCAAGCAAAAGCCTACAGTGATGATAAAACGGAGGACATCATTTTGCCTCAAGTCTTTCATTTCCCTCCACTGCGTCTGCTGGGCTGGGGCTGGGGTGGGGGAGGGAAGGGAATTGAGGAGAGATGAGAGAGAGATTCATTTTAATGCAGCACCAAAGATGAACCATTTAAATTGGGGGACTCTAGTCTTGTAGTTTGGAATTGTATGTTTATTCCTTTCTGCAGATCCTCCCCCATCAAACTTATAATGAAAAATGTATAAATCAGTATCCATGTAAATCTGGAACTTTTACTATTAAATAAAATGGTTTCCTTGCTATGCCATTGTTTAATTATTTCACTGTTCCTTTTCCCGGAGCCTGTGGAAACCTTAAATTTGCATTGTTGCGTCTTTTTTTCTGGTGCCTGAAAATGTTTGCAGATGTAGCTTTGATGTCCTTTTGAGATACTTCACTGGTCCGGTATATTACTGGACACCTTTTCTGTCGCGTTTGCTTCAGCGCAGTTAGAGACGGACCGCGTTGTGTCTATCCTGGCGGCTAACGTGGTTGTGTGGTTACGAGGGATTCAATTGGAGCCATGAATCAGTGATGAGATTAGTTTCAGCTGTCCCCTGATTGTAGGGAAGAAAATTGTCTCCTGTTGCCTCCGGGGCATTCAGATGAAAAGGTTCTCCTCTTCTTGACCCTTGTCATACCTGAACAAAGGAAAAAAGACACTTATGTAGGCCAGTGCATGCCTAGCCAACTGCAGTATCTCGTATCTCATATAATGACTATTAAAATATCAGTGAATCCTGAGGTTGTTTCTTGCTTCTTTGCTTATTTTCTACCCTAGTTGGGGGCCTTTTTGCTCCTGAGCAGATTCCCGCCTGGGTCTTGTGAAACTGACTCATCAGATAATCATGCAAGACAGAAGGCATAGCAATAAGTGGTCCATATGTTGGTATTTTTCTGAACCCGCAGTTTCCTTAACAAAGTAAAGCGATATATTTTTGGTAACTGACCACTGATATTCCTAGCCAAATTCATTGTTATAAGAAGTTGTGCCAGACACTGTATTTCATTTTTATTTGGTTTTGTGGTTTTCCCTTATTCGGCCCATCCACCCCGCCTGAGAAAACAGATTGCTGCCTTATGTTACTCAAGACATGCAATCATGAGAAATAAATTTGTAAAACAAGATTGCTGATTATTTTATCTTCGTGCGATGACCTTTGTGTTTCTGCTCCTAGAAGTGTGGTGCTGAATGGCCCGTCACTCGTAGGTCAGACGGCCACACATACGGTGTCAAAAGGAGAAACGCGCTACCTGCCGTTTGTCTTTCGCCGAGCTGCACGCTGCGTCGGTCTCCTGCACCTGATCGCCCGAGCGGCGGGAGCTGCTGGCGTGCACTTCTGTGTGAGACTGCGCTTACACCCAAATCGCGGTGAAACTGCGCTTACACCCAATGCACCCAGAACACAGCCGCCTGCCTTTAACTGGTGTACCCTGCCTTGCTCAACTTTATTTACAGTTTAGGATAACGCTTTATCGTATGCACTCTGTACTTAGCAGGGATGGTGATTGATGCATTGGCAGCGTCAGCAGGAATAATGTAAAAGGTAGGAATGTTCGAAGTTGCTGTGCTGCGAACACAGTGTAAGACTATCCAGTGTACACATAGCTGACCTGCAAGAAGACGCGTGGTCAGAAGTAGCTTTAGAAGGGACCGTTTTAGATATTTGCTTGGCCCGAAACTACGTCCCCTATTTACTACATCTGCTGGAATTGTTAACGAGTATGCACGGTGCCGGGTTGAGGACGCGGAGGGTGTGCATAGTATCAGGGATGGCGAGTAAGTATAACCAGGGTTCGCAGCTGCGATATGCAGGGTATGTGCATGGTTCAGAAGCAGGAAGTGTCCGGTGTTGACACGTTGTGTAGGGGTGATGTGCTGTGAAGCGGTAGCACAGCTACTTTGAGCTGGATTGTTTCCACTAATGATTTTGAAGTGCCTTGTCTCTCTCTGGCTAGCTTTCTCTGATGCAGAAGATAATATAATAATAAAAATGTTACATTAAAAACTTGACAAAATAATGATTCTAGTTTGACTTACAAACTAAATCGTAACATTTGGGGTGTTCCTTGGCGATACTACGATATGCGGGGGGCACTACTGTACTCAGACAGTGCTGGTTCTTTTAGAACGATAGACATTGTAAAGAATCTTTTTTTTTTCCCTATGGGGACCAACGTGTAATTGTATCACGTTTTAAAAAAAACTTGTCTTCTGAAGTGGTGACTTATTGTGACAGATCCAAAATAGTATATATGTTAGATACAGTAACCACTTCGGCCAAAATTACAGTCTGTGTGAAATAAACAGCATCTATGCTTTCCCCTGTATTCCAGTGGTCTCTAACCCCGCTACCATAATTATATGCAAAATAAATGTAGGTGATTTACTCTTAATAAAGCTTCCAGCTTAAGTGTCATCGGTCAACATTAAAACAAGTTTTCTGGTCCCGACTCTGGTGATGTGGGACAGCAAATGAAACCACCTGCACCAGGGCTCTCCACTGCAATAGCTTCATATCCCACGTTTGCAGGGATGGGACGCAAAGTAACTCTAACTCACCTGTCTATTGAGCACAACGTCTTGCTTGTTTCCACACATTTAGCCCTGGTTGCACCAGTTGCATTTCCCCTGTCCAATTTTCCCATACATCCCAGAAATATGTTTTTCAGTATTGCAGGCTTAATATGTTATCTCTTTTCAGTCTTTTCAACAATGCTATGTTAAGGGCTTTACTTGTTCAGAAAAAAATAGCGGATCATTATTTGTTCAACGTTAAACTAAGTAAAAATACAGATTTCTCTCAGTAGCTAGGTCATACAATTATTTTTTATTTTTTTTGCCTCTAACCAGCACTTAATGACACATTCCGTACAAGTTAATTAGATTTTTAAAATGTACATTGGGAGAAAGAAAAGAAAAACAATCTAATCCGACTGGACTTGGCGCTTAACTAATAAGCTAATGGCTGAGTATTCTATCTAGCTAACAGTAATATTTTATTTAAGTATGCAAATTTAGCATCTGCGAGGACATTTAATGTGACCATTAAATCTTGGCTAGCTAGCAGGAATTGCAACGGGAACAGTTGCGGAATAGAGCTCTTATGGTTGTAAATAAAAGGTGTGTCGCTTGCCAAACTTGTAACTTGACAATTGCCACTCAGGAATTACTTGGCTCTTGGAAGCTGAGACTTGAGACTTGCTTTTGACTCAAATGAAGGATATTTCAGTGTGTAGCTGTGAGATTAAGCTGCAGGAGGTGAGCAGTTATACGATCGTTTTTCCTTGTCTAAGCAGGTAAAAACGGCGTTTGACCTGCAGTAAAATGTTTACCATTTGCAAAGAGCTTATTTTACAGAATTCAAGGCTGTAACACTAAATGTATCCAAACAATAATGTTGTGTTTTAGATGCAAGGGGTTGCAGATTACTCCTGTTTGGGAGTGCCGTGTTACGGAGTCCTCGGTTAGACCTACTGTTCTGATGCACGAGCATGCTGCATTTCCTCTTAAAGTTAAGTGTCTGTTTGATTGCACTTGTGACTATTTGCTTAATGGGGCAACTTCAGATTTATATAACACCCTTTTATGTAACTGACTGTATACTGAAGCAATTCAGGTTGAGCACCTCCAGAGCACAAACGCTTTGTTCCACCTGGGATTTAAACCCCGCAAGTCTTCTGGTAACCCGGTCCATAGCTGATACTCCTACACAACTGACACCCGACACCGCTACGGTATGTCTGTGGGGGAACGGACAGGAGAGGGCTTCCAAATTTCTGTTGCAAAACCATGAACAGTTAATGGACTGTGTGCCCAGCCTAATCTTTCCGACATGTTTTTATTTTTGGAGATGGTGAGTGAGAGCCCCACGGATCTCTTCCCTGCACCTCTTCTACCTGAGAATGTGGTTAGCTGGTAAGCTCTAACCTAGTAATATCCTGACTTTACATCTGTGAACATACTGCAGGCCATTGCTTCTCTCTCAAACTCTTTTCTGCTGATACAAATATAGCCATAGAGCAGGAGGCAACTTCAGTTTGAACCAACGCGTTTGACCGTTTTTATGTAGTCACGCTTTCAGAGTGTGACCCCAGGTAATACTGAGGAGGAACCTCCTAACTCCTCAAGTTTCACAAATTTTCTTACTGCTGCTGCTAACATGCCAAGCCCTAAGGGTAAAAGGTATGGGTGGGCGCCTAGTTGATTTTTATTAGAATTCCTTTTTAAAGCCAGTCCTTATGCCCATAAAAGTGGTACGTATAAATGGTCTCCATAAGCGTCTCATTTCTTTAAATATGGCGTCCCTTCAGATGGGTGGGGGATAGCAATACAGTTGCTATCCAACTGTATCTATGGCAGGTATTGGCTTGTTTCCTTCTCATTTTACCATGTTAAATATTGGCATTTATTTACCTATTGCTAATCGTGTGGTCAAGTGATGTATGAGTTTAATTTTAAGTATGAATAAACCATTTCCCCAAGGCGTTTGCTCATTTTGGAGAAGCCGAAAGTTTTTAATTACCGTAATACTTCATTTGTGTCATATAATATTTACATCAGAGATTTATAAAGGTAATTGACTTCTCCTTTTTTAACCCCCCCACAATTAATCAGAAGGTATAATAGTTGTAATTTCTACCAGAGCCTTTACCATGGCTTGCATTTTGCTACAGCCAGCAAACCTTCATGTTTTATTAAAACAACATACAAGTGAGGAAAGATCAGAGACTAAAGCGGTTTAAAACCTTGCATGCCAATACTCAGCTACTAGATGCCAAGGGAGGGAGATCAGATGCCTTTGAAGCTGGTAAAAAAATAAAAAAGTAATAGAGTCGACATGCACACATTTTTAACAGTGAGCCCCGGATGGCTGCGTGGAGGCGACAGAGTTGACGGGGGAGGGGGGACGTGTAGTTCCAAGGAGCTGCGTTGGGCCAAGGTGGTGTTCCGGAGTGTCAGGAGGCTGGTGACTGGGGAATAAATCCTGACTGCTTATCAAGCTGGGTTTTATACCGTCAGTCTGAAAGGCCTCATCTCCATGTCCCGGGGATCATTTTTCTTCATGCCGTTAAATGGATTATGTTATCAAGTGGGACTGCAGCCAGCCTCAAGCTACTTTAACCCCTCGCTTCCCAGGTGCACTCTAGAGGAAGGAGGAGACTGTCGCTATGGGTTCTCTCTTTGTAGCTGAGTGATGAAGTGGGGTTTTGTCAAATGCAGGCCCCTGTCAGTCTGACATGCACTCCAGCCTGTGTGCTAGGTTCTTTGATCCATGCAGGCCACTAGTCTGTTAAGTCCAGGACGAGAACAGAATGAGGGCCTTTCCTCTTCAGACAGACTGTTCTGCTGACACAGATCCCCAGCATACTGTAAAATCAATGATGAGAAAACTGCGGGGATGCGTCGGTGCAAAGCGGGGAGTGCGGGGATGCGTCGGTGCAAAGCGGGGATGCGTCGGTGCAAAGCGGGGATGCGTCGGTGCAAAGCGGGGAGTGCGGGGATGCGTCGGTGCAAAGCGGGGAGTGCGGGGATGAGTCGGTGCAAAGCGGGGAGTGCGGGGATGAGTCGGTGCAAAGCGGGGGTGGACTGCTAGCTATATATTTTTTTACTGTACTCTCTAATACACTGTAACTCTTATCCCCTTTAGCTGTAATAAAATGTGTTAAAATGTAAAAGATTTTAATGGCGTTACACTGCCCCTCAACCTCTTACTTCCTAAATGTGTTACTTCTTCCTGCTCAATTTTTTCAAAGTCACCAGGCACCACTGAAGTATAGGGATGGCACGGTGTAAAAGAGCGCGAGCGCGGGTAGGTGGCACGGTGTAAAAGAGCGCGAGCGCGGGTAGGTGGCACGGTGTAAAAGAGCGCGAGCGCGGGTAGGTGGCCCGGTGTAAA
>JAOVYW010000101.1:4939191-4953053 GCA_025775045.1 Hiodon tergisus
CGCGTCACTGCCATTCAGAGTAACGAGACGCCGTTTCAGTTTCACCGAGGCCCTCGTGTGGACGGGAGTGCGTCAACATCTGCTCACTTATCTGCAGTCTACGTGCACAGATGGTGGTTATATAATAAAAAGAAACTGCTTTGCAGAACAGAACAGAACTGAGATATGTAGGGCTTTGCTTTCATCAATGTTGATGAGTTATAGGTTGCAATTTGAAACGATTTGTTGAGGTTATTCCGTAACAAATCCTGGTCCAACTGCTTCAGTGGATTTTTAGAAAACCGTTGCAGCCATTGTTTTAGAGGTTTTATCCAATCCGTAATCCTATGCGTATTGTGACAGGAAGCTATTGGCAGGATTTGAGGTCAGGAGTGCAATTGGAAGATGAAATCCGGTCTCGTTTCAGGTCTCCAGCCACCCAGAGCCTGTGCCCCAGTCCATGAGCCTCCAACAGCAGCAGCAGCCCCCCCAGCCCCAGTACAGCATGCCAGAGCGGGACAAACAGCTCCTCTTCTCCGACTTTGAAGATCTCAGTGCCTCCTTCCGCAGCCTTTACAAGTCCGTTTTCGAGCAGTCCTTCAGCCAGCAGGGTGAGTGCGTGCCACAGCCGTGTTCCCCTACCACAGCGCCTCGATTCTGCGGGATAATGGAGGTGATGAGCTGTTCGCTCACTAACAGCAGGGTGCGTGAAACTGCCCACGTGAGAGGGAAGTACTTCAGCTTGATTCAGTTTGATTTCAGTGCAGCTCTGCAGCGGGGGGTGATATTCACTGCCGTCTGTTGAAAGCTCCCTTGCAATCAAAAAAAAAAACATCTTGTCAAGGGAATAAAAAGTTTTAATTAATTATTTATGTGATTTTGCTTACAACATACCAGCGTCTGAAGCCAGTTTCCTGGGGCATATCATTTAAACACTGCTTCTGTATAGGTCATACCATCCATTCCAGTGAGGTGTTTATGGGTAATTTATCCAGGAAAGTAGTTATTGTTCTTGCACAAAGCTGCATTTTAGCTCGTACCAATGAACTTCCTGCACCTCTTATCTTCTGGCCAAATTCAACCCCGCCGCGCTGACAATACCGAGATTGCGTCGCGTTTGGACGGGTATACCTGGGGTGTGTGGAGTGGAGTGGAGTTTACTGCAGCACAGCTAAACAGGGCTTGCAGAAACTACCACTAAAAGGCTTCTGTGTCCTCACCAAGGCAGTGAGGCGTTTCCCTCGCGTGCACTGTGTCTAATGGGTCTCACTGAAACATTGGCAGCCTGATGCTTTTTGGTTTCTAATCCAATTGACTGACAGGCTAAAAGCATTTGACAAGTATGTTTTGAGCAAATTTACCCAATGTTGAGCTGTGGAACTTAAAAAATAAAAATAAAAATTCAGATGCATTTCAAAGGCTAATGATACCATTTCAAAGTGTTCCTCATCCTTAATTGTGTAAGTCATCTATGTTTCATTAGTTTGATGTTACCTTTTCACATTGGTAAAGTAAAATCTCTTAGTCAGACAATTAAATGAATAAATAAGCAAGTGAGTGGATTTCACATCATGGCACTGTAGACTGAGATAATTTGCAAGCTTTGATGATGGCTAATAAGCTCAGGTTATTATTCAGGGCCTGTTCGCTAATTGCTTTCTGAATTTCCCTGGTTGGACAATGGGTTTTGCTCCTGATTAGTGATCACCTCTGTCTCCCCTGGAATGAGTGTTTTCTCTCGATTGTAGCAGAGCCGTCTGAAGTCCGCTTTAAAAAGCTCTTCAATAAAATGGGTTTGCTGTGCCAGAGCTGGAAATGACAGAACCTTTTTAGATCCTCAAAGCGTTGCCACTGGGTTACAGATGCTTCAACTCCTTTCATGCTTATTTATAAAAGCATAACTCCCCACCCCCACCCAATGGATAAATAAATAATCAAATAAACGAATAAATAGGCTGTTTAAAGGGTGCTCACCGAAAATGCTCATGCAAGTTTTCACTGGGATAAAAAAAAGCCCCTTGACTGGGCCACAAATTAATGTCGTGGTTTAGATTTCCAAGTTTCCAGTTACGTTATCCTTACAAATGGCAGCTTTTTAAAAAATGTAATATTTATATTTCACAAACACGTGGTATATATGATGCGGTTGTGAATTTGTAATTCTGTGTAATTTGCTAGCATTTCAAATGTTATCCATGTGAACAGGACGTTCAGCAAAAGATACTAGAATGAAGATGTTTGCTCTGTGCCGACTTTGTCTAGCAGACTGCAGTTCCGTTGTGTAGGCTTGTGCGTTATGTTGCCTCGGTGTTACCTTTGCAGGTCTGATGGGCATGCCGTCGGAATCCACCCCACAATCCCACACATCCTGCTCTTACCAGCACCCAACCAGCAGCAGCATCAGCATCAGCACCCACACCCACAGTGGCCAAAACAGCCTCACAAACAGCATTGCCAACAGTGGAGGCCAGGTGCCCCTGTCCCACCCTCCACAGCTTCAAAGCCAGAATGCCCACTCTGCCCATAATTCTCCCCATGGGCAACACCTCTCTCAGCATTCTCAGCACCCATCGCAACACCCCGCCCATTCTCAACACCCTTCCCAGCACCCACAGCAACACTCCCAGCACTCTTCCCAACATGCCCAACACTCCCAGCACCCTTCCCAGCATGCACCCCACTCCCAGCACCCTTCCCAGCATGCACCACACTCTCAGCACCCTTCCCAGCATGCACCACACTCTCAGCACCCTTCCCAGCATGCACCACATTCTCAACACCCTTCCCAGCATGCGCAGCAACACGGCCAGCACCCCTCCCAGCAGCAACAGCAACATCAGAGTCTCTCACACCAGCCTCATCCGGCCCAGCAGCAGCTGTCTTGCAACACCGGTAAGGCCTACTCTAGATTATTCCCTGAAAGTGCTTGTAGAACCTTTTGAGTAACAGATCACAGGTACTGCTTTCTTGGTGATTTGTTCTTGATATAAAAAATACCAATTTGCAAGACTGGGGGGGGGGAAAGAAAAGCTTTTTACTTTAACAAGGAGAAGCTTTTCGGAATGAAATGGCATCGTCTAGTGGTGAGATGTTGCAGGTTAAGAACAGAAGTTGATTGGTTATAGCAGCTAGTCTGGCCCTAACCAAACACCTCTTACCCCCACCCCCTCATCCCAAGGGCTCTCCACAGACTGGTACCCGAACCTCGACGCACTGAAAGAGAGCTGCCGCATCGCCAGCAGCTACAACTGGGCCGATGTGGATCTCTCACCGTTTCAAGGTATAGCGTGCCGCACTCCAGTCTAATGGACCAAGGTTTTTTATTTATTTATCGAGTTCTGAAATCTGTCATTTCTGTCCGATTGGGAATCGGCAGTTGCCTGGACGCAACCTGCCACCACACATGGGGAGTGTGAGGAAGTGCGACTACTTTCCTCCGATCCTAGTTGCCTTTGAGTCGCCTGTCTCTTTCTACACCGTGCTGGCAACACAGCCCATCTGAGAGGTTCAGCGCCGGTGATGCTCTGCCCATTGAGCGCCGCCAGTCTCCTGGTCATAATCAGCGTGATTTGAAGAAGTGAACTCGAGTTTACAGGGCTCAGTCTGCACTTGGGCGCTCTTACCACTTTCACAAAAATAACCTTCTCTTATTGTTGCTCTATGTACATTTTGTCGGATGCTGCGTTTCAGCCGTGGCAGTTATGTCACCTGTCCTACCAGGCAGTTTGGGCCAGCGCTCCCATTCGGGTCTGTCAGTGCCATACTCCTGTACAGGCCAGATCTGATTTGATGGACGAGGAAGCCAGCTGGTGAGGGCTCTTTGAGTCCATCTGGCCAAACAGAATCTTGGGCAGTCACTGTGGCAGTTTAGTGCAGTAGACAGACCTCCGTAAAACATAGGGAGACTGGTTCAGGACGGACGATTCGGGACTGACGAGTCATTTATTATTACTTGCTCCGCATGAGGGTTCCATCGGCGTTGGGACTCAGAGCTGCGTTTTTAACAAATAGCGCCGCATCAGAACATTGCGTTGTCTTTTTAAAAATGTATTTTTGTTTTCTGAAAGGCAGTAATGGTAATGGTAAATAACGGTGAGTCTGATTTTGTCAGTGATTATGAGATGAAATGACAAAAGCCTGTTAAGCTTTAATAAGATAATGACTTTTTCGATGAGTGACTGTGTTGAGGATCAATATATAACCTCATACGAGTTACTCAGCCCAGCATGAAATGAATTTTGCTACGTTTCTGGGAAGGGTGAAGTGTTGCCAGTTGGGAGTTTAATTTCCAGCTGCTCTTCAGGTAAAGAACACAGGCTTCAGGTTTAATTGGTATTCGCAGGTGTGCTCAGCAGGTTGTGCAGTTTATCAAATTATGTAATGAAGTTTCAGGGTAGGAGGTTTAATTAAAGATAGCACTGCAAAGGTTATTTATATAATCATCAGAATTTACCTCCAAAAACTCAATTTTTGGGCAAAAAAATGCTTAACAGTTTAAATTTGATTAGTTGTACAGGTGGGCTAATGTGACAATTGGCAACTAAGAATAGACTAATCTATTCTAATTCAAACGGCACTGTCCAATAAAAACCTAATGATGCAAAGTAAGAGGCCATGTAATAAGTTTCTCTCAAACTCTCAAAATGACATGTTTTGGTGTGATTCTGTACAAATAGTTACCTTTTGATTTATGCATTTGATCAGGACTGAAGGAGAGCATGAGACAGGCTGAACTCAACAACTGGTCCTTGGAGCCCACACAGATCGCAGACCTCTGCTCGTCAATCAACCAGTTCTTTGCCCGCACTGGGGTCATCCAACCACAGGGGGCAGTACAGCCCCCCGTCTGTCATGGTTCAATGCACCCTAACAAGCCCAGCCAGCACATCAGCACAGGTCAGCACAGGAAATCAGATAGAAATAACTAACAACTTATCTAACAATTGGCACAACATCCACCGTGAGGGGCCAGTAATGTTTTATTTGTAAACATGATTAAAAGTGAAAGTGAATGAGAACCTGGGACTTGACCTAGTTTTATTTAAAATATCCACCTTGAAGCCACGACCTGAAAGGTCATAAAACGAATAAAGGGTATTAAATATGAAAATTGTGCATTTCAATTCATTTCTGCTCTCTTGCAGGAAATCTGTACATGGACTCTCGACAAAACCTGTCCTCCATGATGGGCCCTCCAGGATATTCGCACATGCCCCCCATGAGCAACGCTGGTCCCACCATGACAGGTACATGACTGTCCTCTATTCCACATCCTGCTTGTGCCTCTCTTTTTATTAACTACCCCAGTGACAGGCTAGTTTAACCGTTCCTCATTTCAAAAGTAAATGGGGTGTTTTAGGCCATTCAGGTCTGCTACAGGAAAATAAATGCTACACAGAAATGTAGCTAAACCTTTACCGGTATGCCGTTTTAGTTTTATGCGTGTTAATTAGTGTCAGTGTGTTAAAGTCTTCACATGTAAATGCGCGTGCGACCGTACAAGTACACGAGTTTGAGTGCCCTCTCATCCTCAGGACACCACGCACAGATGAACCAGCAACACATGAACTTCCAGATGCGCCGCATGGCCGCTGACGACATCCAGGACGACTTTGATTGGGACTCCATCGTCTAGACCTCCCCTGCCGACACCTCCCCCCCACCCCCCACCCCCGTGTGGCGTGGCAGAGATGACCGGATGTAAAGGGGCGGGGGGGGAGGGACGAACGAGGGCCAGGCAGGGCTGTTCACACGCTTGAGAAGGAGACAATCTGGGACGGGACACTTCACAAGTACAGGTGTCATTTTCAACAAGAGAAGACTTCGGAATGCTGATCTTACGACAAAACAAACTTAAATTACTTTTGAAGACAATCATATTTAGTAGGACACGTTTAAACGATTGCTTTTGTACTTGTCATTAGGCAAGTAGTTCATGTTCTTGTCAAAACACAGCCTTCCTTTCCCTCAGGCCAATCCGTACCCCATCTCCAGTTCCAGCCATCCGAAATCCCCCTTTGGCAACGCTCTCTTGGCTCCCTAACTGTTGTGTGATTAGGGCAACCTGCTCAGCTTTTTAACCTTCTCATGTTGACTGACAGAGGCCTCAGCTGCCGCTTGGACAAGGTTGTCTCTCTTATTTAGATTTTTATCATTTCCGTCAACACAAGCAGCTTCTCAGAAGAGGAGTAGGCATGGCGATGCAGCTTGTCCGTCACGATGAGGTGAAGGTCGGTCCTGCGCGTGATTGGCGAGGAGCGTCATGTGTCTCGCAGCTGACGATCAGGCGCCGATGAGGATTGGGAGCGCTCGCCGAGACCTGGTCTGAGTTTGTTGGGGACTCCCTGGCCGCCCGGGGCTTGTTTTTGTGTCACACGTGAGCTTGACTTCATGCCGGGTGCACAGTGTAGGACTCTGCACAGTGTAATCACTCTCATCAGATGCTTCTATAAAAGTGTAATCTCAACGTCTGTTATGATTTGTTAGAATACATGCGTAAACGCAGAGTACTTGCAGTGTTTCGTCTTCGTGTATCTTAATGCCGTCTGTAATTGATCATACATATTTCTCTGCCGATACTTTAAACTCTGTCAGCGTGTCAGTCAGTGGCTTTAAAGAAAAACGGACCCTTAAATTCAACATCTCCCTCGTCCCGTTTTGTTAATATTGTTAAGTGTCTGCAAGTACAATCAGTGTCCCTCCCTCCTGGCACCTCTAGGGTTCTAAAGACTCTTGGTGGCTCATTGTTTTTATTTTATTTTTTGTTTTTGTTTAAATCTCGTCTCTCTTTCACTTTGAATAGCGGAAGCGTTTACATGGCAAATCCTGTATAAAAGTGTTGGGACGGCGCAAACGCAGGGACTGATATTTGCACAATTAGAATCTGCATGTTTCTGTTGTATAGAGCTGAGAATATGGAATTGAGCGCCATCTAGTGTATTTTTTTTTACATGAAGACCTGAGGAGAACAAACACGTACACAGTGTGCGAGTACCTAATAGTAGGCGAGGTCTTACCTGGTGTGCTATGAAAGTAGAACTTCACATAAAAATGCGATGAATAATTTTTAAAACGGTGTATCAACGACTTAAGATTTTGATGTGTGCCATGTTAATGATTCTCATCCCTCAATTAGTTTAGAGGGGTAGGGAGCTGGAATTTTAAAGGTACCTTGTAGGAGTTAACTATCAAAAATATGTAGAGATTAATATAGATTGACCGGATGAATCTATTAAACATATCATTGAACCTTGGAAAGGGTTTACGAGACTGTCAATAAGGGTGTATTTCACAGGGATCTTATATCTCAGTACCTGAATCACTGTGTGACCATGGGCCAACTCCCCATGCCTTACGACCCTAGTCTGGGGAAAAAATGCAGCAATGTGGTGGAACAGACTCTTAGGGGAACCAGTCGACAGGGGGTACGTGTGAGCGTATTTCGTGATACAGGGCTAGACGTGAATGACATTACAATCATCTCTACCCCCTATAAATGAGCACAAAATTTATCTAAATGAGGAGAAAGATAAAGAACTTAGATTGTATGTAGTTCACAGGGTTGCTTCAACATAGAAACAAGCACTTTGTTTTGTCAGTTCTCCGCCATGTTTTTTTAGGCATGTTTGAGGAGGTATGAGGGCATGCTGGGAGTTTGCTCTTCCTCTCACCACTTTCGAACCCCTCCCTAATGGCTAAAACCCGTCGCCTTCCGTCTTTGCCCCCCCCCCCACACACACACACACACACACACACACTGACCTCTGTCGATCAGAGCGGTTCATCTAGCAATGGTCCATATTTGGTATTTCAATTCAAATCTGGTCTGGCATTGTTTTACCTCCCTGGGGCTTGTCTGTGCACCCCAGTTAGTATTGTGGTTTGGTTTTGTCTTATTTTCATTGTATTTCGTTCTCATTCTTTGATGTATTTGAAAGGCACACAGGTTTTTGAAATCATTTAGCCACTTTTTTTTTTTAAAGAGAAGACAAATTCACTTTTTTTTTGTTACATGCATGTTGGACTGGGTTTCATTTCTAATGCAATGAATCACCTTTTATAAATGGCCATAGTCACTAGTGTCGGATGTGTGGCTTACTGTAGATGGGCACATCCCTGCTGGTCTGCCTTGGAAAGGTGTTTGCATCTCTCCTATCTGTGGGTGCCTGCTTTTTACATGTGTTTTAAAGGCAATCCAGATACAAGAAAAAAATGCTGGCACCATCTCTGACAATTAATATCTTCTGTGGATTAAACAATGCTTTTCTTCATGTTACATGGCAAAGACTACATCTGTCTTCACATCTATCACTCCATCCTCGTAGAAGTTAATTCATGATTTAATTACAGAATGGTAAATGTAGCACAGAAAAGGTGTAACTTGTAGTATAACAGCTGTCTACTGAATATTTCTACATTGGCAGTGAAACCCGTTCACAAGCACATGGCTGTTCTTAATGGGGTTTTTTTTTCCCCATTCAAAAAAAAGAACTTCTAAATGAATTAGAGGAGTTCTGTTCATTCCTGAGAATTAGCAATCCCTTTTGGCTGGATATTCAACCACGAGCGGCACCCATACCTTTCTTGGATCTCGGTTTTTTAAGTGTTTTAATGATATTGCCATTGAGAATAAGCACATTGTGTTGATCCTGTGTATTTTGAAAGAGCTTCGAAGTCATAGTGTGGTCTCCTCTCCAGCTGTAAATTATTTTTCGATCTCTTCCTGCTCAGTTTAGAAGCTGTGTCGTGCTGTAATGGTTTTAAGAGGTGCACACATGCTACCCAGTGCAGATAATGTGGACATTTCAGAACATTCTCTTATTTCATGTGCTGTTCTGGATTCCGGAGGCCTTTGTCCCCTCAGCTGAAGCAGTTTTGTGTTATAGTTTCAGTTTGAACGGGGCCAGGAACATTCATATTAAGTGGGGGGGGATCGACTGTATGTTTGTCAATTACACAAGAAATGAAAAGTGTGGCTTAAAATGGCTATTATCGAAACCTGCTGTTCAAGCCAAATCCTAATGGGCAAAATGACTAACTAACCGGCAAAGCTGTAGTAAGTGATATCCGTGTGCACTGATGTGGGGAGGGAGGCAGTTTCTCCACTTTGGACAGGTTGTAAATTGGGTGGATTGAGTGGACGTGGTATTTAAGGTGACATCTGATTGGTCAGTCACATGCACAAGTTGACATGCTATGGGATGCCATCACTAATGTTTTTATTCAGCTGTATTATGGATAGGTAATCATGCTGTCCTTTATTTTCCAGCTTGCTTGGATGCCAATTCAGGCTTTTAGCCCTTTTAAAAGCGCTTAAGAGATTTAAAATTGCAATTGTAATTTCGAACACTATGAGATGATTTAAGAAAATAAATCATAACAATGCAAGCGTTTTCCAGCTGTAGCTATAAGGGTATTGCAACTGTAATATCAAAACAGTATAACTACCAGGGGTAGACTACCTTGGTCCTTGAGTACTATAAATAAGTACTATAAATACTTACTATAAATTGCATAAATTATTATTATGTGTAAAAACAATGCCAGTTCTTGTTTTGGAGGTACTTAATATAAAAAAATTGTAAGAGCCCTTGAAAACCAAATTTTATATCCCAGAAAGGTGATTGCATTTCATTGTATGTTCACAGTAAGGGGGGGAGGGGATGCTGGTACAGGAGGCAGCCTTATACAAACAGAGAATCTTTACTGCCCTGGTTGGGCAGTTTTTACTCTGTCTGATTTGTACAAGGCAAGCTTGTTGGGACTTGGTGTCTACAGAAGTCGTTTGAGAGCTTTGTTGTTTGGATCTACTCAGTGGGAACTAATGAAAGTGGTGGGAGAATTGTGAGGGAATGGAGTGGACAAAGGGAGGTCAGAGTTTAAAGAAAGGACAAATCAATTGATTTTTAACTGCGCCCCTTCAATCCTTGTGTGCGTGTTTCGTGTTTTTAACGATGGTTCAACTTTGCTGTGCCAGTGGAGATGAACATGCCCGAGAGGTTTAGATCTAGTTAAAAAGAAAAAAAGGAAAAAAAAAGAAAAAAAAGAAGCCTTGTTACATTAAGGGAGAACTGCCAACAAGTACTGGTATTTGAGGCCTATTTTATTCAATGTTGGTGTGTTATTGTGCTTATTGTAAATATATGTCTTTTAAATTGTCCTATTTCCTCTGCGTGGGTGGGTGGTCGTGGGGGGAGACGGGACTCCATGATTTAAAGAAATGGGAATGGGGGAGGGGGGTGTGGGGAAGAATACAGAGTATTTTGTTATTGTTCAATCAGAGGGTGACACATTATGTATATATCTATAATGTATATATGTGATGAAAATGCATTGGCTTTTCGTGTGACACTACCTTTTACCTGTACTACGGTTCTACAGTCAGTGTTTCAATGTTTATAAAAAGTTTTTTTTTGTTTGTTTTTACTTCATTTATCTTGTATTTGTTGTTTGTTTTTTTTTCCTTTTTTCCCTTTTTGTTATTGCACGGTTTATTACTTTTGCTGTCCAAGACATGACACAGCTACTCTTTGTATGGGTTTCGTGCTGTAAAAGAACTCCGAAGTGTCATTAAGGTTGTCGCTGCCAGACCCTCCCCCCTCCTGATATGCATGAATGGCACTTAAAAAAAAATAAAATATGTTAACTTCACTGTGGAATTGTTTGTGGTTTGACATCGCTTTCATTTTCTGTCCGTATGTATGCGTTTCCTTTGTACCACAATGAATAGATAAAGCCTTGTGTATCTTCTGTTTTTGTACTTGCTCTGTGAGACATGTAAAACTAGGTGTTCTGAAGCGTCATGTTTGCGGAGAGGACACATAACATCTTTTTATTGTTCTCCCGTTAGTCGTACCTCTAGGCCACTACTTCCGACATGCAGTAATTGCCTCCACGCAGCCCCCGTTAATTATTATGATATGGCTGTCTCTTTTCCGGGCTTCCCCGTCTCCAGGCAAGGAGGCTGGAGATTGCAACGCAGCTTTAGCGCTGCGGCTAGCCTCTCTTGTGTTGACCGCAGCCCCCTGTCAGCCTATAACGGTGAGGGTCTCTCGTCTGCTCTCTGTCTTTGAAATGCCGGTAGCTGTTGTTCTAACAACGCTGTGTTATCACTGTGTAACGTGGCAACATCCCAACGGAGCCCGTTCGTGTCTCTTCAAGGGAGAATAATTAAAGATCCATGTGGAGTGTTAATCAGGGAATAGACAGATGTGTTTAGGCATTTTACACTAACGTTAGCGTGACCCTGCATAGTGGAAGCCTTGTGTGAGCTAGGAACCGTTTTAGTTTCATTTTTGAGGTTTACGTGTAAAGGTAAGACTAGGAAAAGGGGGAAAAATGTGGCGCTCTAAACTTTAAAATTGTACGACATTTTCTTAATATTCTATATTTAAATTCAGCCAAATGACTACAAATTTCACAGGTGGAGACTGCAAAAGATGTGGGAATTAAGTGATGCTGTCTGGGCTATAAAAATCCACACATAAACATTTGTATGCCGGGGTGTTTCATTGTTTAATTTCTGATAGTTACTGTTGTTCAGGGGCTTATGCAATGTTTTGCAAAGTCATTCAATAAAAAACCTGTCATTCCTTTTGCTTTATTACATGTGAAGTTTCCCCTTCTAGCTAAATAATGTTCAGAAGAAACGATTGTCTGCATTTAGAAAATTCGGGAAATGATGCCATTGTGTGAAAAAATAAGTGTCGTTACCACAGGTGTGTCGTCTTAATTGCAATCCCGTGAAAAACAAACCATTTCCTTGTGCCAACTCCTGTTTGCTTTTGTAAATACCTTTTAACGATAATAATCTGACAACCAAATGCCAACAATTTTGCCTAAGACGGGATAAATTTGTCCAAGTTTTCGGTTCTATTCACTCAATTTTTCATCTGTTGCCATTTCTTAGACACCATGGTTAAGTCTAAAGTAAGTGCATTCAATATTTGCCTGTGAAACTTCAATGTATTCTAGTCTCAAAAGTTCAGATTCTCTTGCCTATAGATGACACTTTCCCTGGCGGTCAACCTTTCATCGTGTTGTCAAGAACTTGAGCAGTAATCCTGGACTGGGACACTTGCAGTCCCTGTACTCAGAACCATTGAAACCACCTCATTTATCGAGCATTCAAGGGCCAGACGAAGTAGGTTGCTGAAAAAGACATCATCCTTGACGCTCCATCCTAACACAGTAAGATGCATGCTTCCTCACACTCATTCCCTCCGTCTCCATGCTTGTCTAGCAGGCTGCAGCCGCTCTTTAAGTGGAACATTGTATGAGAAGGGCGGGTTCTAAACCCTGAACTGGAAAAGTGTGTTTTTGCGACCCAACAACAATTTCTATGATCAGAGCTCAGGGAATGCTGCTGACCTTTAAAGAGCACTTCTTTACCATGGCACATGCAGGGAAGTCAACATCATCAGCATCTACAAAAAAAAAAGCACTCCTGCAGTCCCTCTGCAGTGGACTGAGAGTTGTGATGTACAATCTCTATCCTTTTATTCAGTATTCATGAATATTCATTTATTCATTAATTCATGTCTTAAAACGCAGGCAATTCTGTTAAAAAGGGGAAAGATTTCCCTTAGTGGCTTTTGGCTATAATCTACTTTTTCGGGTTTGACTTTGGCTTTAAATGTTTCATGTTGACTTACCTGTAGATATCAAGATGACAAAACGAATGCCCAAGTTTGACTGCACTCGTATCTCTAAAATCAAACGAGGCCGTCTATCTAAATTTGTGGTTGATAAAGAATAATAAATAGATAGCCAAGATATTTTGGTTGTGGTGCCAATATACAATCAATCAGCAAAGCTGTCCTTTTAGATTCTGTCCTGGGATAATTCTTCCGTCAAATATTCTTCTAACGTCAAATACATTTTTGGAATATATATATTTTTTTATTTTAGACATTGAAGTTCTGCAGGACTTGGAGCAGTTCTGTCTCAGGGAGAGAGTGACTTGGAATGTGTGTTTGCTAATGGAGCACAGATTTAGCAAGAGCAGAACTGTGCAGCTACCAGAAAAGTTACTCAGTATGGTCACTTTCACCAAGTATTTAAACAGTTTCTTATGGGAAAATTGTTTGCACTCAGAACAGATGGAGGGACAGCTGGCTAGGTGGGTGAGCAGTTAGCTAGTTTCCAATATAGGATTGTATACTGCACTGGGAAAGGTCTTGCAAATGTTGATGTCTTATTCAGGCTACCCACCTTTGCACGCGATTCTTCCGGCATAATTGGCAATATAATAATGTTAGATGATTAACGGCAACAAGCTCTTTATTACCATTATTATAACCGCTATTGCCTGAATATCTTTTGGGTGGTGGACCATTAACGATTCACACATTACACTGCAGTGCATGAAAACCCCAGCAGGGTTGCTGTTTCCAAGTTACTCACACCAGCACATCTGGCACCAACAACCATGTCGTGTTCAAACTCTTTTGGATCCTTCGACCTGCCCATTCTGCCTAAAATGTATATACCTTCTACCTCTGAAAATCACACAAAGCGTCTCCCTTGGTACCTGCTTACCCACTTAAAATAGAGTAGTCTGAACATGATACTGATACTGTTCCTGGGGGTGCCGTATATTTCATGGAATAACCATCATCATGGAATAATCAGTGGAATAACCATCATCATGGAATAATCAGTTTAACAGCTCTTTGTTTATAATCATATCGTAGCAATCTGGAAGCCTCACTAAGAGGCCAAGCCGTTTTAGTAATGTGGTGACTTTGCTGCCTTTGGCACAGGAGATTTGAATCTCACCGTGGCTGGAACCCTTAGGACGTTACAGTATATACAGTGCCTTGCAAAAGTATTCACCCCCCTTGGCATTTTTCGTGTTTTGTTGCCTTACAACCTGGAATTCA
>JAOVYW010000101.1:4978381-4995898 GCA_025775045.1 Hiodon tergisus
GTGTGTGTGTGTGCGTGTGTGTGTGTGTGTGTGCGTGGGCCTTTCTTTCTCTCCAGGCGAAGCAGTCCTTGGCCACACTCACCAAGGATGTGCCTAAGCGGCACTCTCTGGCCATGCCTGTGGAGCCTGTTGTTAATGGCAGTCAGGAGTGGGTGATGCAGGCAGACCTTCCCCTCACTGCCGCCATCCGACAAAGTCAACAGACCCTGTACCACGGACACTCGCCCCACCCAGCAGACAGGCAAGGTGGGGTCCGATATTAACACATGCACACATCAAAGACTGAAAAGGAGGAGGCCGTTCACACGGAAGCTACACCTTGCAGATGCACACACAGGCACAGCCCAACAGTGGGTTTACTGCGTTCTCCAGCCAGTGTATTACCGCTAAGGGTGAAACCCTAAGTGTGGCTTATTTCACCCCACGCTTTAAAATGAATTTGATTAAAAGCAATTTATGAAAAGGGGATTAATTTTGTTTGTGCTGTGCTGTGCTGTGCTGTCAGTCAGTCAAGTCAAGATCTGAACTGAACTGATCTGGTTATGATGCAGCTCTGATCCCCTAATTACTCAAGTGTATGTTTGGTCCTCCAGCGACAGTCCGAATAAGTCCCTGTCACTCGCGACAGCCCTCTGTCATCTCCGATGCATCGGTCGCCGAGGGCGACCGCTCCTCCACCCCCAGTGACATCAACTCGCCCCGCCACCGGACACATTCCCTCTGCAATGTAAGAGCTGCCCGGGCCCCACCTCCAAGTAATCACTCCTTCGCAATTCTCTTCTACTCCTTATTCTGTACTTCTGGTTTTTTCACTAGCTGAAGGAAAAGGGAGTCATAGGTTGGAGATATTTTTATATGCTCATATCTGTACATATTTAAGGACTTGTGTCTGGTGTCCAAAAAATTACGAAACAATTATCCCGGAGTATTGAAGGCGGCGTGCTAAATCATGCCTGTGTAATGACACGCTTGATGAATCCACAGTCCTGTCCCTTTAGTACTCAGAGAGGAAGCACAGTCTACCCTAGTCTCTGATAAAGAACGTTCCCCCAGTCTTTACATTGTCTGGGATGCTATTCCTGTAAGGTTTGTGTTCTGCCGTTATCCAATTAAGCCAGAAATAATTTAGCCCTCTTAGTCCATGAAAAGCACGTTCCAGAATTTTTCATTGGGGGAATTCAGCTGAGGAAATTCATAGGAATTCAACAAGAGATCAACTTGTCGAAGAGTAGAAAGCTAGTGTAGAGAAAATACAATGCATCATGCTAGGCTCCTGATAGGCCAGGATTTGTGTGAGGTCATTCTTGGGTGTCCTTTTAAGACAGAATCCTGTAGCACAGAATCATGAATGAAAATCTCACGGTTTGATTTGATCTCACCTTCCTCAAATTCCCCTTTGTTCTCCCTCTGTCGTTTCCCGTCCATCTCTTTCTCCTCCTCCTGCTCCTCCTGGCACAGTCGATGGAGGATCTCGACGACCAGAAGCGTAGGAAAAAGAAGGAGAAGATCAGTCTAGGCTCCCTGTCACGCGTCTTTGCCCGGGGAAAGCAACGCAAATCTCTGGACCCGGGCCTGTTTGATGGTACTTCTACTCCTGATTATTACATAGAGGAGGACGCAGACTGGTGATTGTGCAGGGTTTGAGCTCAGTATGACTTTCAAACCAGCTGCATGAGTTAGGTGACCCTGGTGCCTCTGAAGATGTATACATTAGAGGAAGGAACTATATATACATATAAATATATACTGTGTGTGTGTGTGTTTATATATATATATATATGTATGTATATGTACGCACGCACACACTCAACATATATATTTGTGTGTGTGTGTGTGCGCGGGTGTCTGTTTGGATGTGGTAAATATGTGTATATTTATACATACACAGAATTGTGTATGGATGTGTTTAGCAGTGGTTTAATCCTATGTCTGTATATATATAGTTTTTTTTTATATATATATGTAACTGGAAACTTGAAGGATTGCTGTGTATTTGTAAATAATAGCCATTGTACATTCTGTGCTGGTAAATATTTTTTGCCTTGCATGGTTCCTTTATTTTTTTATCATTTTCTTATGATTACCCCCCTCCCTCCCTGCCCCTCCCCCTTCTCAGTGTGCAGAATCACCGTGTGACATAGCTAACTTTCCTGTGTTTGGCTGTTACCGCAGGCAAAGTGCAGACATGTGACCTTTTTCTGAAGTTCATACCCAGGTCCATATTAATTTGACTGAAACCCCCCCAGTCCAAATCAGCTTTGAGTAGAGGCTTATAGTTGGCGGTGGATACTATGTAAATCAAACATGCTGATTTGGGAATCACACATGAGGTTAAGGTCTGTGAAGACATTCAATATTCTATAGGAGACTTATTTTACAACCATGAAATCCCAACTAGGAATCTGCTGATAGTAGTATTTTACTTTGTATTTTCGATTTATAGATCCAAAATAATGAGAAACATTTTTCCCTATTTCTGGAAACAGGTAGTACAGGAATTTGACCAGGTAATATTACGCGTAATATAATGAAGCACGCAGAACTGAGCATGATTCACGCTGAAAACAACCTTCAGATTTGACAAGTGTGGCAGTTTGTGCAGTATCTGCTTAGAAACAGCAGGGCTAATGCACGCCCATCCCCATGGGCAGCCCACGGGGGTTACAGGCACACTTGACAAAAAAGGTTAAGTCATGAATATCAGACGAAAAGAGAGAAGGCACTTTGTCTGCATGTATGAATATGATTGGAGGCCAGTGAGTACACCTGAATGCGTAGAATCAGTTTTTGGGTTCAGTTGAATGAAACGTGAGTTGGCCTGTTATCTGAATGAGCTCCTTATCGTAATGTGTATGTCGGTAGAATTTAGAATGTATGCTTAAAATATCAATGAATGCATGTAGGCATTTGCCTGCCTCGGGGGTGTGCCCAAGTCTGCAGGTGTTTGTGGGCTCAGTCAGTTTATCTCCCAGCACATCCTCCACTCTGATAGACACGGGGTGTAGAAGTCAGTGGGCCCGTTTTCAGATAAGTGGGAAACAGTAGTTCCTAAAGGAGAATGCCTGGTCTCTAATTTACGTGAAATGAACAGGCCAAATGGATTAACTTCTCCCGACTGATTAAAACCGCGTATATTTCTGAAAATGTAATTGCTTTTGGTCATCACGCTAGTTGGAAAAAGCGTGTCTCGAAAGCCTTAAAGACCGTGGGGTTTCAGGGTGGGGAGTGGAGTACGGCAGGTTTAGTAGAGTAAGAAGATAGAAGAGGAACTGACTGTACTCCTGAGGGCAGCGGAATAAAAACTCATCAACACCGAGTCCGTACGGCTTTCTCTCTACATGCTCTGTGTGCTGAGGCACGTGCTCGAGCCATTACAGAGGGCCCAGCGAGTAGGCGCCGCTTGGCGTGTTCGCATGCGTGTGTGCAGAACTGCGCTATGTGTTTTTAGTCATGTGACCTTTTAGTTCTGATCCATGGCTGCTTTTCCTCCTCCCGTTTTGAAGCAAATTTTGGCACCTCCAACACTGATAGTGACAGATACCACCATTCAGTACTACTGTAGACCTGGGATATTATTTCCTTAGGGTGGCATCTCTGCCTTTAGGTTAATCTGAAAAGCATTCAAAAGTGCCAAATGTTCACACTGAAAAGGAACAAAAAACAAACAAAAAGTGCATGGTTTTTACGCTGAGTGTAGGTGTATCAGACCAGAGTAACCCAGAGTAACTCTGCTGCTGTAGGAACGCGTGTCTTCGCTGAGTAACCATATTGCCCGGTATTTGTTCATCTTGCATGTAAAAAAAAGTGTGGGGAATTATGGGAATGTACGTTAAAGCAAAAAAAAAAAAAAAACATAATTACTCACACTACTTCGATCAGGAATCACTCAGCAACCAGGGAAAGGATGACGTCATTTTTATTGTTGTTTTTTTGCTTGCATTGTTATGTCTATTTTGTTTGATCATAAAGGGACCAACTTTTCGTTATTGTTGTTGTGGTTGTTGTTGTTGTTTTTAGCTTGCTTTCTGATAAGTTTCCTTACTTCATTATAGTGAATTATATTATGTTGTATGTTTTGTAAATTAAGAAATGTTGCTGAGAATAAATCTATGAAAAGAATTTTATTTAAAAACATGGAAAGACGGACCTTTGATAGCTCTCTGGATGCACAGAGATGTAGGGGACTGAGTGGAGCTTTTGTGGCATGGAAAAATCTATATATATAATAAAGATCTAAATAAAAGCTTATTTTGAAAGAAAACCGAGCACTGCAGTTTCACGTGGCTTTTTTCTTTCCCGGTCGTTTCTTTGTTGTTGACATGTGGCTTTGTCCCTGACTGCCTTGTACCGGGGAGTGCTACCTCTCTCCCCAGTGGTAGCTTCCATCTCTCTGTGTCACAAACACAATATCCAGAACTTTGTTCTCTGATCTTGACATTTATGGTCGTAATTCTCCCACTGAATCATGTGGTCAACCCCCCCACCCCCAACCCCCAACCCCCAACCTCACCCCTCTCAGTTCTGTAACCCAAGTATCTAAATATGGAACCAAAGGCATTTAGGGATTTATTTCATTTTAGCTATTTAGGTCCGTCTTCCAAACCTTCAGTTTAAAAACAAAACATTTTCCTGGCAATACTTGGGTTACAGAGTGTGTGTGTGGATGAACCAACCATTTTGAGTCCAGCCCTTCTTCAAGTTTACAAATTCTCTGGCCAAATTTCTGAACACCCCAGGACATATCTGAGCATAGACGGGTCTTATTTAAATTTTATATCATTAAAATGTTTTATAACATTAAAATGTTTAAATGCTTTGTCCTTTTTTTATTGTGAGCTGATTAATATCTAAAGAACCAGAATCTAGTTCTTGTTCAGTTAATTTGGCTTCTTGATGTCCATTAACAACACACTTTTTTCAGCAAATGGCTGCGATGTTTGTTGTTCCCAAGCCTTTTCTGTCTAAGTCCACTCCTGCCACAGTGGTCCACTGGCTGATGCGGGCTTTCAGGTATCTGCCGCTTCAGAGAGAGCTGCGCTGTTTTCATTTAAATTCCACTAGACTGAAAAAAACATGACCTGTATCCGGGCCTTTAGGCCCTTTCTGGTTTGTTCCGTAGATAAGACCAAAAAAGGTCGAGTTCAGGAAGGTTAATTAAATACATTTGCGTAACAGTTTAACCTGTAATGGGACCAGGAAATACATTTATTAAAGTCCTCTTAAAAGAAGTTCCATGTAAGCTTTGCTGTTGTTGTTTAACGTAAACCGGGTATTCCCTTTAACAGCGCCGCCTGCCACAGATTGATGGCCATTGATGCAAAATACAATAAAGGCAGATATTTTGTGTAAGAATGTTGTTTAAGTTGTTTGCCATTGTAAAGGCAATGTGTATACAGTGTACTATACAAACCCATTTGTTTAATTAGAGGATCTATTACTTTCTTAAAATGTAAAAAGCCATGTACAAAGACAAATGAAAACCATCCTATATGGCAATTAACAAAAATCCTCACAACAAGATTCTCAACGCTGGACCTGTGGAGATGTGGAAAGATCTTTGGCTCCCTCTTGTGATTGGATCTGCTACACCCTTGCCTTGCTGAGCCAATCCGCCTTGCTATTAATTTACAACTATCAGAAATCGGCTCCCATCAGCTCTATACTGCTGATAATTTATTATTCCGGACAACTTCTCATTCCCTATTTTAGATTACTAAATGTTCTAAACTATGATAAGACACACCATTCATTGGATAGGTGTGGATAGTTTAACAAAACAGAAATTAACCAAACCTACCCATCTTAATTGTAAATATTAGTGTTGAGCTATATGGCGCTTTATGACATAGATACCAGGGAGAAAGCTGCACGAGTTTGTTTGTAACCATAGCAACAATTGAAAGAATCACTTCTGATAATGGGCACTCAAGGGAGCCTAGTATCTAAGTCTCTGAACTGCATTCAAAAGGTTCTCTGTTTTTAAATACGAAATCCATGGTCTGTTTCATGAGCTCTGTGGGTCTGCCATAGAAAACACAAGCCGTACAAGAACGTGATTGTCACTCTTCAGCAGCTCTTAGGACCCTTTCTTTGCATGGATTAAACAATAGCGTACCTACTCTCTACAAGTCATGCTACTGTCACATTGTTATGTTGCTACAATGTAACAGAAATGTTGTCTCTTGTTCATTTTGGTACCCTCAAAAATATTTTCTTGGAAACAGCTCACGAAACAGTCTGTTCATACATAATACTCCTTTCATACCCTCACCAACACCCAACAGGTGAAGGTGGAGTGTCAGTTTTAATGCACCCTTGAGGCACAGCATACTGCCTGATCACTGCCCATTACAAGCACAAAGAGTGTGCGATCCGTTTTACTGCATCTGGTGGATCATAGCATAGTGGGCAGAAATGGTTCTCTTCTTCATCTAGCAGTGAGCCCCCTTATCTTAAGTGTAGCTGAGGAAAGTTAAAATTTTTGGTTTTATATCATTATTACATCATTTAATTCTTTACTATAGGCCTACTTATTTCAGTTTATTCTCAGATTTGCTTTTAATTATCTTTTTTTTCTATTTTAATTTCAAGCTCAAAAAAGTCATTGCTGTTTTTCAAGTCAATATAAAGATGAAATACCTTCAGTACCACAAAGCATGAAATGCATTCTGTGAATAACAATACTGCTCTTCATTAATTGTTAAATACTTTACTAAAATACTCTGAAAGTATTTTCCTACATGATCAGCACTGCAATATTTCCCATCTACTTCAGTATTACTTTATATTGAAACAAATGTATTCCAAAACTTGCTAACATAAGACGGTGGTATATATTTTCTCTATGACCTTTAAAATGTCTCTTCAGCAATTACTGAGGTGTGGGATTCTTTTTTAAACATGGGAATGTGCTTTTGAAAGCAGTTACAGTTATCAGAGGTATGACGCAATAACCACTTTAAAAACAATTGCAACAGCATTGCAAGTCAGACAAACCCAATCTATCTCTCTCACGAACACATTCATGTAATTCGTTTGAACAATTTAATTAGCTGCTTTTGCCGTTTTTTTCCTGCTAAAACTGGGTTAAGTAAAAAGCAACTTCGAATTTCAATATAAAATGAATATAGGCTACAAATAAATCGAATGATTTTTATTGCAACAAAGGAATATCTGATATGTGTATAAATTTGTAAATTAAGACATTGGTTCCCTAGTTGATGGTATATATTTTGTAGATAATCATAAATCCATTATCTAGCAAACAAAACGCATTTAACACGATTTAACACAAGTGCTTGTTCGTTTCCTCGCTTTGGAAATAGATTTCTATGTGCGACTGAAGTTTAGTAAGACTAGAACTATATCTTACTTAGGACAACAACTTGGCATTTTTTTTCTTGTGATGCTGGAGATCACTATTCTACTACTTAAAATAATTTTAGTGAGTAGCCACCAGAGAATAGAGGTAAACATAAACTTTGTTATCAGATGGGCTGGAGGTGATGACTAAGGTTTCCGTCAGTGTCTGTCGTAACAGGGCATTGCAGTGTTCTATTTCAGTGCCATGCTGTGCCCAACTCAAAAATAATTAATAATGATTGAAATATTTTTTGTAATCATCAGAGGTGGGACCAGATCCAAATGGAAACCCGTTAATCAGACTTTACATGGTTGTATTTAAAAGCATTTCTTATTAAATACAATTATGTAAAGTGCGATTACTGCCTACATGTTTGATAATTGCAAAAAAAATGTTTTTTTTTAAAGTTCCAGCCTATCTGTCCTGATACACAGCATTTTAAGCAGTTTTGCCTTTATTTGAGATTTGATCTCTGGAAACTTCCTTGACAATTGAAAAACAATTGTATAAAGGAAATCTCGTTTTCTGGATGTTTGATGATAAACAAAATTAGCCAGGAGATTTATATAACAGTGAGATATGTGTTAACATAGAGGACAGAGGCGGGGCCTGTAGTGTGTACATGAAGACACCCACACAGGAGGGCCTGTATTATTTTCTTATAGAGACAACTCCAGATATCTGGTGATGTTTTTGTCACTTCCCCTCAGCTGTGAACCTACAGAATGTTCTCACCCAAACCTCTGTAAAGACAAACACTCAAAGCCTTCCATTACTCAATTTAATCCTCAAATCATAATAAGAAATGAAGTCTGTTGTCCTAAAGTAGCTGATAGGATTAAACCTACAGCCTGCACATAGATAAATGCAATACTATAATTCAGTGAAGGTCTCTGCTCTTGGATACTTGAGTGAATTGGGGCAGTCTAATCATTAGTCCTGAGCACATCGTCGCAGCTTAATTCTAAAGTACATATGAAAATGCAACCCTGTGTCCTAGTGTGCATGAATGAATATAAATCCTGGTGTGCATCTGTAAAATATCCTCCTGGGTACCGGTACCAGAATACATCAGACGGCCTGTTACTGGCTACTGAAATTCATCAACTACATTTCTGGATAGAGAGGTACATAAATGAGCCCTGTTTTTGAAGTAGGTCATTTATTGATGTGGTTCTTGTCCCCTTCTGGGATTCGGTCTGGGTTCTGGGTTCTGGGTTCTGTCTGGGATTACTGGGCTTTCCATTTTAAAGCCAGTTGTGATTTGAGGACAAACCGACTGTTATGGCATCAGAGTTGCTGACTAGGGCCTGTGAGCACCAATTACCACAGCCCTCTTACCCCTAACTTTTTGCTTTTCAATTTCCTTTGACCATGGATTCCCAAAACCCTCCCATTCCTCCCACCTCTGACCTGCACAGATTCAGAAAGCCAGTCCAACCCAGCTCGCCTCAGCCTATCAGACGGAGAGGATCAGCTTGACCGCCTGCGTCAGGTGGAGCTTGCGCGAAGCATGCCCATGTCGTTGTGGAAGGCCAGTGTGGTGCAGGCCTGGCTAGAGGTCGTCATGGCGATGCCCATGTACATCCGTGGCTGCTCAGAGAATGTCATGAGTGGCAGGGTAAGGCTGCTTCTCATGTTGTTAGACCTTTGTTTTTTAAACATTGTTTTAGATAATATCATTAGTTTTTCCAGCTGCCTTCTTGACTTTTTTTCTTGACAGAAAACCTTGGCTTTTTTGATAATTTTAGTAACGTGCAGCTAGGACACACGTCTGAAGATAAGGTTTTTCTGAGCTGTGTGAAGATGTGTAGTTTATGCGAGAATGTGCTTTGGCGGTAGCACTGTTAACACTGCACTCATTCAGGTGCTCCTTGGACTGACGGATGAGGATCTGGAGCTGATGCTGGGCATCAGCAATGTCATGCACTGCAGGAAACTCCGCCTCGCCATTGAGGACTATCGCGAGGCGGAGACGGGCCAGGGGTGAGCCATGCTGCAAACACTAATAACGCTGAACCTCTCACGCAGGTTGTGTATTCTGCAGAGTGCAAAAAGAGACTGGTATCTCAAAGGTGACTAGGATCTGAGGAGAATAGTTTTACTTCCTCTCCTTACTCATGTGTGGTCACAGGATTCATGGCTAAGAGCTGAGAAGCATCAGCACAATTGGTAATTGAGTTGCAAACCCCAATAGAAATGAGACTTGCTATACTTAAATTGACCACAAAACCAACATGCAGACAATTTCAAGGCTTTTTACCTGAAATGAGAGTATTTGGCCATCATTTCATTGCTCAATACTCACCACATTTGCCACCAGTCTTTCATGCCAGTACATACATTTTAGTGGTAAAGACCATGGGAAATAAAAGTTGAGGCCTTTAGTAACATGGTTACCTGTGCTGGTTTCCCTCAGGCTCTCCAAAGCCGCTGACATGGACCACCACTGGGTGGCCAAGGCCTGGCTGAGTGATGTGGGACTGCCCCAGTACTCCCAGGCCTTCCAGAGTCACCTGGTGGATGGCCGCCTGCTCAGGTCCCTCACTCGGAGGGACCTGGAGAACCTTCTCTGTGTCACGGACCAGTTCCACCAGACCAGCCTCCTACTGGCCATTGAGCTCCTGCACAAGCTCAACTTCCACAAGGAGGTCGGCTCAATATCCAGTACTGTCCGCTTAAACATAAACATATACGTGTGCATCTGTTCTCAGGCATGTTTAGGTTTCCTCATGCACACACCCATGGATGCACACACTCATGTTTACCTTCAACAAAGTCAGATCATCAGTCACTCTTGTAACATTGACTAAACCCCTGGAAATTCAAAACATGCATGAAATATATTTACCCACATACTGTACCAGTGGTCCACTATTTTTCGCATTATATTAATCTCGGCACTTCTGTTTCAATCTCCCGGGGTTGGTTTGGTTCCTCTACAGGCGCTGCTGGCTCGACGAGCCAGGTGTAAACAGCAGAACCTGGATCCTGTAGTCTGGACCAATAGCAGAGTGATCAAGTGGGTCCAAGACATTGACCTAAAGGTGGGGCCATTCAGCTGTTTGTTTCACTGTTTGTTCACTGTTGCAATGGGTGACAACGTTCGGTGTGCTATAAAACATTCATGCTGTTTAAAGCCTTGTTGCCCACTATAACTTGTGGCAAATTACAGTTCTGCTATCATTTCTGAACATTGAGTGCGCATGCAATTCATATGTGTTGATATGGGAGCCCAAGAGTAACTTTTATGCAAACTTTTACCAGCACTTATTCCCTAAAGAGACTTTTAATCCAATTTTTAAGTGTCCACATGAAAGGGGTAGAGCACACGTACAGCGAAACAGAACAAACATACACACGCTCTCTAGCTCGAACAGACTCCAACCCTCACTCTGTGCCCTGCTGTCCAGGAATATGCTGACAGTCTCCTGTACAGTGGAGTGCATGGAGCTGTGATGGTCCTGGATCCTTCCTTCGACTCCGATGCCATGGCAACTGTACTGGGCATCCCCAGCCACAAGCACGGGATTCATACGCACCTCTTCGAGGAGATGAAGGACCTCATTAACTCGTCCAGGTGAGAGAGTTAGCATTTCAGGAACATTCCGAGGCAATGTGAACACTCCCTCGTGTTAAGGTAAAAGAGCATGAGAACAGATAGGGTTTGTTGAGGTGTTGAGGTAGGAGGGCCATGAGCCTTCTGGGTTATATGAATGAGGAGGAGCCTTTTACAAAACTCGAAACAGCTGCTGATCTTCATTTGGCTCGGCGAGAGTATCTGGGAAGGATTTGATCGATTGTGGGTTTCAGTTGGTGAAGCAGAGCATTTCGCATCCCCTGCAGGCCGACTTCTCAGCAGAACCGTGCTGGACTTGGCACCCCAACACACTCTCCTGGGGCTGTTAGTCGGTTGGCCAAGGGAGAGATGTGTCTGAGGAAACGTAAGGGCAAGGTGAGCGTTCAATAATTAGCATTCACTCCACATTACAGCCATTGTGTGGTTCTGTTCATAGTGAAGTTATTCATTGCTATCCTAAGAAAATAATTGACTTCTTTCTGTATACAATTCAGTACTATTTAGAGTAATCGATATTTTATTGGACCTGTAACTAGGTTGTAGATTGAAGTGCTTTGGACCTACTGTTGTGCCCTTGAGAAATTAGCTTTTACTAAATTTCTCCAGTGATCAGCTTGCTATGATTCACTATGTTGTATGACTTCTTATCCCTCTCTGCTGTTTCCCAGCATCCTCTAGGGTTTGATTTCAAGACCCCTAGCGATCGGGACACAGGTTTCCAGGGCAGCTGTGGTTCCTTGCCCAGGCAGGGTTATGATGATTGTCCGTCTCCAACAGAGGGGAGCCCCACGCACAGCCACACTGGCACTGAAATCACCAATGTCTGACCAGCCACTTAAACAGCAGCCTGACACACTCAACCTTTCTCGTCTACTTAAGGCTGACCTTAGGCGGGAGATGGAGTCAAGCATTTTTACGGACTTATAATTCATAGATTGATTTTTTTATCATCACAAGAGGCAGTGTTTATATCTCATTCTACACTAACATGGTAGTCCAATACCAGAAGCTTTTATTTTTCTATTTGTGTTGTTTGTTAAGAGCTGTCTTATACAACAAGAGGCCATCTTTCATCCATGGATTTTATTTCCCGTAACTCCCAAGGTCTCTTTTGTATCAATCAAATTAAATCAGGTGTTAGTGCTCAAGGCAAGAGAAGTGGACGCAAATGAAAGAGTAGTTTATCGGAAAATATGGCACAGTAGCAATTTCTGTTAAATTACTCTTTATTTTTAATTACTTTTATTAAAAAAGTTTGTTCTGTTGTTTTAGCAACTTATGTTTCTGGCACCGTGAACATACTTAAATCTCGAATGTTTAATTAACTTATTTTGTTGTTTCATTGGAATCATTTGAGGTAACAATAAGAAGAAGAAACGTGAACATTTTGCTGATGATGTTCACCTGTGCATTTTGCGCAGCAAGGATAATCTTGAACTGACTGATCTCAGATAAATCGCAGAAACTATTGCCATTGGGTCTCTGCCCCGGGAGATGGTGTTTTTGTCGCATTAGCTTGCTTGAAAGGAGATGGGTATTTTTTCACAACAGAGATAATGAAAAGAAGCACAATGTACTCTCCGTGTGTATCTTCATGTTTGGGCTGCTGGCAATGTGAGACTGGCTGTTGGGGGCAGAGAGGTACAGGCAAAATGGACCCAGGTGGGAAAGCCTTGTTAGCGAGTGCATTGTGGGACACAAGCAAAGAATTCTTTAGAACGGGGAATATAATTCACATTGTCCATCCTCCAGACAAATAAGTAGAATAAAAGTCCACCCCTAAAAATATTCAACCCCCACCAATTCCATTGTCACGTTTCCATGTTCTGTATGTGCACTAAAACATTTAAATGAATTGTTTAGTGAAAGGAGAATTGTCACATGGAAAGAGAGACCATTTCTTCTGAAGTTTTTTTATATGATGAAGGTACAGCCTTATAGTGATATAAAGCCTGGCTGTCAATCAATTTTGGAGCGGGCTATTGTGTTGATAGAGAATATTCGGCACAAGTTTCACATATGAAATCAAGTAGAATTTCTTGTTTCATGTGCAAGGACTGGGTCAAATTCCTTTATGGGGGGGAATTCACTAAGTCTCAGCAGTGAGCAGAGTAGGCACACACACACACCCCAGTCGTCAGTTCTCTTCTACATAAACTGTCTCATACTCAAGGAAAACGAATTAGACTGGTAGGTTAATTTACCCAGAGGAACGCAGAACAGATCTTTTAGCCCATAGATGACAACAACAGAAACAAATACTTCACATGTCAACTTTTTTATTGACTGAAATGCCAGTGTATGGAAACCCAACACCAGCTGTTATGGTAATCACCGGGGTAGAAAATTACCATATATTCATTAAGAATAGGAAGTTATTTCATCCACTTCAAAATCTGGCATGAAGAGTTTAATACTAAATTCATTGGACTGCCTGTTTACCCCAGGCTCAAAAAATGCAGTTTTACGTATTATTAGATGGTAATCCAATTTTACTTCACACAAACCAACGAACCGATTGTTATTGGGATTTTTTAATTTTGAAGAATTTATTTGAGATTTGTTGAATCACATTTAAAATGTGTATTTTATATTATATTTTTCTTCGTGGTTTCTACAGTCAGTGGGAGTTATGAGGGAAGTCAATAACACTATTTACACAACATTCCGTAAATGAAAGTTGGAATGAAAGTTCCGTAAAGAAATGTTGGGGTGTCACTGTATGGTCTGAAGGAATTCAAAAGAATAAATGAATGTAACCACAAAATGTAATCATTGTTTGTTACGAACAATAAAGTTGTATGATTATTGGCTGATTAAATATAATTCTTAGTTTTTTTTTCCTCCATAGAATACAATTGAAGTAGAATACAACAAAATAGATAATACCTCACAGACTGGTAGAATCAAGACTGGTTATAGCTCCTTCAGTACGAAGGTTAGTTAAATGGTCAGTTTTAATAAAAATTGTAAATTTACACAACACGTAATGATAAGTTTCGACGGTGGAAGGACAGTCCTTGGCTGGTTTTCATAAGGTGAAATTGAGGTATATTTTAATAGTACGCAAAATCTGGGCCCAAATCAACAGTTTCTTTGTCCATGAATTGCATAACTGTAATAACATTTACTTTTTATTAGTAGAATAAATAAGATATATTAACATAAGAAATATTAAAGAATATTACATACAATTTTATCAAATGCGATAAGCGGGTTTTCAACGTTTTGATTTGGTATAAGCCTAAGCGTATTTTCCTTAGCTGTGTTGGACCATAATTGTAATTTGTGGCAGATTGGTATAAGGAATAATAAAATAAATAGGAATATTATCAAATAAAACCAACATACTTAGGAAAACAAAAAATATTTACATAAGCACAAAATAACACTTAATATATTGATCATACACAGGAGAAGTCTAAACAGAAGACACGGTGCGCTTCGTCGCTTTGGTCGTTTCTTAATTTTTGGAAGCAACTGCAAAAAAAATTGCTTTTCGGCCAAGATCCCAAAGAAAAGTTTTCGATGACGAGGTGAGTGTAACAGAAGCACAATTGCGCTCCATCGTTCTCGTGCTTCGAATTCTCGTTCTACGGACACTAAGACCAAGGGGGAAACGCTTTATGACAAAGAGTGTTCACTGAGTGGAATTTGGACGAAGTTCCAGTGTTTCGTATTCCGGGATAAGAAAAAAGAAAAAATATTCCAGGTAAATTTAAATTTTGATCCACTACAAATGGCAACTGTATAATTTGATAGAAAAAAACTATATGTATACGAAAAAATAGCATTGGCCATGTAGAAAATACTTTGTTCTGAAAGACACAACAGGGACATAAAGCGCGAACTCACTCTCAAGGTAAGATTAGGTCGTCGCCAAGATGTGTGGATCACCTGGACCTTTTGTATAATTCGCCAATTGACTATGCTATTAGTATGCTTTATACGTTGATGTATATTTATGGGTTTACAAGGGATTGGACTTATTTATATAACAAAAGATTTGGATTCGCACTGTGGTGTACACGTTTTCTTGGAATGGGTGTCTTCTTCCTTTCTTTTATGAATGAGTTCCGCCCAACTTTTCTTGCCGAATTAGGTAAAATAGTTTGGGTATCATGATCGATCCATTTTTGTTGCTTTTTGAAAATAAGTATAAGTATATGTTTTCAACGTCACGGTGGATACATCTTTTTTTCATTGCTACAAACATACCATTGTATGAAAGTTTAGCAGATGTTGTAAATAGCTTATCCAAAGTTTTATAATTGCTAATTCAGTTTAATTACGTCAATAATTCTTAATTAAAAGTAGCTCACTCAAGTTTCTCTTTAGGACCAGGATTGAGAATCACTGTAGTACCAGTTAACACTCCTGCGTTCCAGTTACTCGAAGTCCCAAGCGATCTATTATTCGCAAGCTATTCAGAAATTATTTCAGATGGTTTTACTGTGTACATTAGTTGCTAAAACAGAGGCCGCAAACTCCAGTCATCGCGAGGTCTGCTGTGGGTGCCCTACCTTTCAACTTGTATTTGATTCACACCTGAAAACACCAGGTGAGATTATTAATAAACCGCTTAATGACTCCATTAAATGTTGCTGTAAAGCGACAACCCACAGACCGTGAGGATAGAAGTTTAAGGCGCTTCAGTGAAATTTAGAGGTTGCCTAAAGAGTAGCATACCTTGCAGCTTGGGAAGACGAGTTTGATTTCCATGTCCCAGGTAGTCCGTCTCTCACAGGAGGATGGTGTATTGGGGAAAGAGTGTTGGATGTGGGGAGGTCTGGTGAGTTCTTTAAATTTGGTTAAGGTAAGGAGGATAGAATTTAACCAACGCCGTCACCCAAATTCACAGTTTAAATTGGTCTTGTCAATATGCAGTTGATGTAAGTGATGTCGATGTATGGTAAACCGCATCAATTCTTCACAAACTTGGTATTTAAGAAACGGCCCCATTAAAAGTAAAGCTCTAAATATCATCTACATCTTTTCAATAAAACTACCTATAGTGCATTTGGTGAAAATCGTTTGGTGATAATTTTCATTATTGTGTTTTGACAATTTTGGCTTCAACACTCTCTTGGTTGGTTTACAGTAACATTTGGTACTTTTCCAGCGTGTAAGCTGTAATACATCTTTTCTAATGCTTATTTAAAATGGCTTATACTAAGAGCGTTTACACGTTAGAGCTAATAAGGATCCTTAGATGGCTCAATTCCTGTTTTATATTGTTGAATTAACAATACTTCTGAGTTGTCCTCAAAGGAGGCTGTAACTGTGCGAAGACCAAAAGGGTCCTGAAGGACTGTTATTCATATTTGTATTATCTTCCTAAATTTAAAGGCAAACAATATGATTTATATTGTTTTGGGGGGGGGGGCAATTCCACGCACTTGCTGCCGTTTTTAAAATGGCTGTTGTACTGTTCTAAAAGCTTAAAAATGTCAGCTTTGGCAATCAAAAAGTCCTAGCATGGAAATATTTGATGTTGGGTAAGTCCGACAACATTAGCTTGGTACTGCGAATGAGGGGTTCCCCGCCTATGCGCAATGTATTTATGTAAGGGCCCTTGGCATTGCTAAGTGTTGATGTTGAAATGTCATGTCACTGTTTGTTTTTAATTATCTTCCCTTAACTGGTGATGCAGTGTGTAGTGTATTGGAATTGTAGGTCCTAAAGTACTTTCCACAGTAAAGACCAAAATGTCTAATCTGAGACCCCCTTTAAAGCAGTCTGTAGTTCAGCTCTTCTGAGACCCCAGGGTGTGGTTTAATGGGAAATTGGCGAGTTTAATATTTGATTTGTTGCTGGATTTGACACGCTCCTTCAATACAACGCTGTGATCTGTTTTGGAGAACCGGTATTTTGGAAAAATCGGCTTTAACGCATTTTCTGATGTCATGTAGACGGGGCATTGTAAATTTGGAGGCCGTTTTTAAATTTTTAAATTTTGCCTGTCCTACATCCCAATCATTCCATGACATAAGTTTAGATCAAATGTCCTAATGGTCTAGATAACATCACACATGTCAGACTGTTACTCCATATGCAGTTTCGACTCCCCTAGTCTTTGGGTTTTGGGGTTTGTCCTGATGATGGCCGGGGCCGGCTCTCGGTTTGAGTGTTTTGATGATGACTGTTTAATCAGGTGTCATTTTCCGTGTCCCTTCTTTTATGAAAGTTTCACTTTTACACTCCCAGTTTTTGTTCCCTTTATTGAAACCAAGACAGGTTTGGGCATGCGTTCGCAAAAATGCCGGGATAGACTCCTGCCTTTCTGAACACTTATTCATTTTATTAATGCTGGCCCTTCAAAACAAATAAAGGATATTTATTAATAAGGATACAAATAAATGAGGATAAAATACTTTATAAAATCTCTAAATGACTGGCTTATGCGTTCCATTTAGAAAAGACAAAAACACAGTGTTTGTGCTAGGAAAGAACCCAGAAGAGTGAAATTCAAGCCCTTTTGAGGAAGTGTTACTTATTTTCATTAGTTACACAATATTTTTGCTGATTGAAGCTTGGCAAAAAACATTGTGTGTGTGTGTATATGTGTATGTAT
>JAOVYW010000101.1:5019263-5041204 GCA_025775045.1 Hiodon tergisus
GTGTGTGTGTGTGTGTGTGTGTGTGTGTGCGCGTGCTTGCCTGCGTCTTTTCATTAAAAAGAGGCTAGAAATGAAAGTTATATCCTCCATCACCTAACGTCTCTATGCGCAGTATTTCTGTGTACTTTTTTTACAAGGAGCATAAACTAATGAATATAGTATGCAAGGCCACAGGCCATCCTTAATATGTTGACTTCAGACTGTCTCGCAAACTCCCCGTTTCTGTTTCACCAGTGTTCAGCGAGGATCACATACCATGGCTGCAGAACCTTGATCAGTATGGCATTACTCAGTAGAATTTCTGATGATCATTTAAAGGCCTGCTCATGGAACGTACTTTTTCCAATAGAACTTTCTGCAGTTAGGGTCTGGTCAGGCTTCTTTTTATTGTGAGTTCCTTTTTGCTCTTAGCCTACCAGAATTGACGGATACATTCCACGTTCATAAGACGTTAGGTTACCCTTGCAAGCACGGTGATGGTGATGGGGGCGTTTCCCAACTGGATGCAGTTCCTGTGGGTTTTGCCTGCTTGGTGATGGTTCTAATTTTTTTTTCAGGTGGTACACCAACCTTCCGACTGGTCTCTCAGCCATGGCAAATGCTTCTTTCAATTTTAGCAACTCCCTATATTTCAACTCCCTATATTACTGTTATTTTATTGGCCAACATGGCCATTCATGTGTTCAGCATTCCAAAGTATTGAAATTATATTCTTTACATTCTTCATTCTTATTATTCTTCACATTAAGTACTGCTATATGTATAATGAATGTGGGTTAAATAGAACATATTGGGGTATCTTTTGGTTTTTCATAAACAAGGCTATTTTTTATTATCCTAAAACAAACATTTAATTAACGGTGAATTTAAATTAGTAAATTAGCTAAGCAATTGATCCCAGTCCTTTTCTTTAATTCTCATTTCAAGATTTATGTCTGTATTTAAACTGCATGGACAAAACCTTTATTGCATGAATGAAAGTAATCTCACAAACCACAAATTACTGTAGCCTCAACACATACAATCTAGAGCCCAGGAATCATAGGTGAGACCAAATCTGAGCCAAAATAAAATGAGGTAAAAAGCAATCTTTATACTATATACAACACAGATCTCAGAGTAAAACTGAACCAAACCAGTATGTACTAGGACAATTAACATAATGTACACCATTCTATTTCAAAGTCAGTATAGGAGCATTCACGCATTCTCAGAGCTCAGGCTTCTAAACAAAAGCAAGATCTCCTTCAGTACTCCACCTTCCCTGTGGATGCTGGTTGGGAGCAGGGGTGGCTTAGGTACTCACTAAGGCTGAGTATCCTGCCACTATGTCCCCCAAGCAGAAAAATCAGGTTCTGTCGCACATAATGTCGCACATAATGGTTAGAATTAGTTTTAAAATGGTTGATCCTCATTCAGTGGCATAATGATTCTTTATTCAGTTGAATGTATGATAACCGTGTGAAAATCTACCTTACCTAGTTCTATAATATCCTCTGTGTGACTCGCTAGTGGCCAATATATTCTATGGTAAATATCCAAGTGGTTTGTCAACAATAACCGGAAGTTCAAAACTTTTAAGCTGTGTTAAATTCCTGTTGCGTTCCCTCCTTGTGGTGATCATTACAACATGTAAATCCATCATACTGTGTTTGGTTTTCGGTTCTCAATACTGATAATACACTTTTCTGTTTTCTGACCATTGCTGAAGAAACTTATTCTGACGCACATTGTGTACGAATGTTTCTAAAAGATTCACTGCATATTTTTGGTGTTAACCTGAAGTTTCATTAAAAGTGTTTTTGCTTTTACCATTTCTCTGTTAAACAGTATGTATCGGAGCACTTGTAAATACAAATGTAGTCTCCCAACAATAGGAATTAAAGGGAACTTGCGTGATCTGGGCATTGAGTGGTACCATCTCCAATTTGGAGGAGTTGGCTCTGACAGAAAAACCCTCTTGAAGCACACTGTGACATCGTATCGTTAACAGGCATTGTATAAAGAAAACAATATTTTTATGTGGGAATACAAAGAATTGTTTTAGTTTTATATGGGAAGATTATATGCAGAGGAATGATTTCTATGTTTTTATGTTGGGTTTTGTGCTCTTTTAGTTGGTTTCTGACTGTACACTGGTCTGGGCGAATGTCTGACTGTAAAGCAAACCACTGTTCTAGGATTAAGAAAATAGTGCATCCATTCTGTAACTGTTAAAGTAATGTCTCTGGACAGGAAATGATAGGTGTCAAATATAATATGTTTATCTCCTCTAAGGGGTACAAAACCTAGTTTTAAATCTGTAGGGTCCAGGTTCCACCAGATTAGATGGGAGCAGTAATATAATTATTACCATGCTCCCAAAAATATTAGGATCTTGGTGATTTTAGTATTGTTCAAAGAGGAATTATTGTGATATGTGGGGAGCAGTAGATTCCAGTGGGAAGTGCCAGTGCCAAATTTTCATCTTATTTTTGATTTCAGCTGTTACAGCTTACAGCTTTTTGCCTTACAAAAAGCACTTGGAGAGGTAAACTCACTAATGCGGGAAAAAAAGCTGTAGAAAAGGTGTTGGGTCACTGGAGCTTTGCTGAGTGTGTGAAAGCTGTAGTTGTGAATCTGGGTTTGCTGGTCTGTCTCGTTTTAAATGTCAGCAGGATGTCTCAACATGATTAGGCTCCTGATAAAATATGATGCCTACTATTTTTTTATCAAAAGGGGTTGAAGGAAAGACTAGGTTAAAGTAATAAAATGGCTTATAAAGGCCTTTAAACATGTGTCATACAGTGAAAATGTATGGCTTATGAAGTTGTCATCCTTAAACACTGGCAGATCTCTTAAGCTAACCGAAAACAAGCCTGATACAGCAGGAAAATTAATTGGGTAGTCAAATAACAGTCAATACCTGTTTTTATGTTTATTATGTTTCATGCTTAACACTGATAAAGATTTGCAAATCTACAATTTGTGTGTTTTGATTTCTCCGGAAACTTTTGTTGGCTAAAAGGTTTAATACTCAATTGTAACAAAAAATGTCCTTCTCGTTATTAATTGCCTTTTTTTAGGTTGCGTATATTTTGTATGGGCGATCATGGGTGTGCTTTTTCACTTGGGTAAAATTACATAAATTGCAACTTTTTGAGATTGTGATTATTCTTGTGGCAATAAATAAAAATCGAAATAATTAATCGATGATTGTTTCTTGTTCCTACATTCATTTGCATATCTGAATTAGTTCGTAAAGTGTAATATATATTTTACATTTATATTTAAAATTCGTTTAAATTTAATACTCACATTCACCTTCTTGGCTAACCTTCCATTATTTTGAAAGTTCTTATTCGTATCTAAGAAACACGAGGTACCTCTCATTTGCTCATATGGCTTTCTGAGGTTCTGAAACGTTTTTAAAAAAAAAAAATTAAAAGGTTTTATCTCAAAAGTAGCTACAATGGTAAAGACGGAACATTCGTGGCATTGCCGCCAAGAAATCGGAACTGAAATGTGAGAGTTGTTTCATACGGATCGTAATTCAGGACGCACACGAAATTGCTTTGTGTTGGTTGGACTCTGGCCGAAAGGGAATTTTAAGTTATTGGCTCTTGAGTGTTCATAGTTTTTGGATTATGGCACTTCAGTAGCTATATTTGGATGCCATAATCCTATATTCTGATACAAAACGTGGTTTACTAATACTGAACCCAACTGTGACTCCCTCAGCGTTAAATTTATTTAGGTAGCGAATTCGGTTAGCTACTCTTCCGGAAAATGAACGTCGATACTCCACAGGCAGTTACGACTGGAAGCGCATCTTCAAACTGCTCAATATCGAATAACATTACCAACAACAACAACACAGTCATTAACGCCAGCAACGTCTCGTCTCTAGCGACTAGCAGTGGTAAGGTTTATGCTTTTGTTATATGGTTAGACATAAAATGTCTACGGAATCCAGTCGCACAAGGCCATTACATTGTATATTATTGTCAGACTACTAACCATAGATATAGAAAATTACTTGAAATGTTTAATTATTAACTACCTAGCTGGCTAGTTATTGCAGCTAGTACCCCTGTTTTTCCAGTTTAGCTTAAATGGGCTTTAAAAAAAAGATGTGGTAGTAACTGCTTTTGTGGCAAAGTGATTAGCTACTGGCTAATTTGGCCGCAGTTCACTATTAAGCCAGGCTATTTTAAAAACTTAAGTTGTTAACTTCGGTTAAATGCTCGCTACCACATGATCCTTTCCATCTTGTCTTGAATTTCAATGTAATCGTGATGCGTTGATGACGTGATTAGAATATATGCCTGTATACAGTCTGTGCTCTAATGGAAGATATAACATATGCAAGTATTTAACTACTTTATTCTGTCATCATTGGTATATGAATTTATAGTCCCGGCATCAACTGCGTCTGCGCCACCATCATCAGACAACTCTGTGTCTAATGGGGTGTACATGCCCACCGGGATCGCCAACGGTGATGTCAAGCCAGTCATCTCCACCACACCGCTAGCTGATTTCCTCATGCAGCTTGAGGACTACACTCCCACGGTGAGGCTGCTCTCCTGCGATATGCATGATCTCCCCACCACTTACATGAGCATAGCTACAGTATGTTTCCTGTGTAATAGGACTAAACTTTTTTCTTTGTTTTTGATAGATACCAGATGCAGTAACTGGGTATTATCTGACCCGTGCTGGCTTTGAAGCATCAGATCCTAGAATGTAAGGGTTTATTCAAAGCCTATAAAATATTTGTAAAATGTATGAAGGTTGATTTCTCAATAATGCCTTTTCTTATAAACCATTTTGGAAGTGTTTACAGTGTTATATTCACTTTATAATAAAATTGAGTAATTCTTAGAGGTAGGATTAGTATTGCTATGTATGATAAATTACTTCTTTCTTTCTGAAAATCTAGAATCCGTCTGATCTCCCTGGCAGCTCAGAAGTTCATCTCAGACATTGCTAATGATGCCTTGCAGCATTGTAAAATGAAGGGCACTGCTTCAGGAAGTTCAAGGAACAAAACAAAGGTTAGCATTTTGAAGTTTATATTTACCAAGCTTTTGTACAGGGGTGGCTATCCCAGGTTCTGAAGAGCTGCTGTTCTGCAAGTTATCATTCCACGTTGCACTTTAATTGTTTAATTAAAATAATTAACTGGATTAGAAATTATTCTGGTGTATTTATTAATCAGATGCTCATTAACAGCAGGTAGCCTGTAAGTAACTTTGTCCAAAAATTTTTTTTCTTATTTTTAATGTACTAATTACAGGTTGGTGTATTGGAAACTATTGTATTTTTTATTTAAATGCAGGACAAGAAGTATACGTTAACAATGGAGGACCTGAGCCCTGCTCTCTCTGAATATGGTATCAATGTCAAGAAGCCTCATTACTTTACCTGAGAGTGGAGGGTGGGCCTGACACGGCTGCCTCTGCTCTTTTCACCAGCATGAACTTCCCTTGGCTCCATGACTAGGACTTAGTTTTCTTCCGTTTGTGATTTATTTCCCTTGTTTTTTGCATAGGACGTATCTTTTTTTGTGTGTCTGATTTATAGATTATCTGCTTTTGTGAGTTACTTGATTAGACGCTTGTGGCATTTTTATTAACAAATAAAAAATTATTTACAAAGTTAACTTTGTTCTCAAGATTAATTCATTTACAATTGAGTTGCTCAACAAAAGCGACTTGCGCAGCTTACACTTCGTTGTACAGCTTACAATTAATACGTTGTTCAGAGAAATATTTGTGTCAGTGGTAGTCTACCTGCTGTTTTGTTCCGGTAATATAATTACATTTGTGTTGCTTGGAGGCAAACTACTAAATGTATTGACCTTTTCGTAATAGAACGTAAGATGGCTGTGTCTCCAAAGTATGTCTCCTAACTGTCTCCAAACAAAAATAATCAATTGTCATTGCATTGGTGTTTAATTTTTTCGAGTAAAATTAAAATATGGAGAATTCTTTAGTATGTAATTTTGAATCTACTTTATGTAGTCTGATGTACTTTATGTAGAAATTGAATAGGAAGGGTAGCAACATATTTCTATGCATTATTATTATTGATGTATCACTGTATTCCACTGACTTCAAATTTTGAGTATATGATCTTTTGTTGCTCCGATTGAATATATATATATATTTTTTCATAATATGGCTAAATGGTGAGTTAAGCACATTGAGCCTTTGAGCATACTAATACAACATCTACTATTGTATACTGATACACAGTTGTAGTCTATACTTAAATTCCAAAAATACATGCTGGAACCATACTGTTTTAAACATTTTTTTTAGTGCTCCGGACAGTTCTCCCTTTACCTACAGACACTCATTGAATACATTCATGTTCAGCAGTAATGCAAACACATCCGCCCGGTATGACTTGGCTATTAAGTAAGGCTAGTGAAGTTTGATTAATTACTTAATGCAATATTCAAAATGTTTCTAAGTGCATATTTTATCTTTACATAGCTTGCTGTTTGAACCTTAAATTAGTAATTTTTGAAACTGAAGAAATGGAATGGCAATTAATCTATACAGGAGTCCTGGTTCACAGTAAAGTAGACTGGCTTTGTAATACAGACACCATAGATGATTATTTAGGTACAGTCTATTATAGTGTCTTTGTTTTACCGTTTTATTACACATATATTTTAATTGGTAGGTGAAAGAATGTCTAATTTCCTCCTTAATGCCTGTGTTGCTTTGGGTCACAAAAGAACTGTCAGGTAACATGTCCTAGTAGTATTTGATGATATAAACCCATATTTGGTTAAATTGGAAATGTACAAGGAAATTCAGTTTTTTATTTTACTATTTAGTATAAATTCAATTGAATCAAACATTGTATCACTGAAAAATAGGGGTCCATAGAACCTTGAATTGCTAGGAAAATTAATTCTCTGAAGGGAAGCTAGACTCAAAACCACCAGGTAGTCTTTACCTCGTTCAATTACATGGTAAAGATACCACCAGGATGCTGTTTTTGGATGCTGTGCTGCCAGTAGAATCTCCAGTCACAGGTCTCATCTTCTAACACAGTGCAGAGCTCCGTTCTTTCAGGCCTTGACCAGAACACCATCCCAACCAGAAGGCTGTTGGCGCACAACAACCATAACATACTGAAACTTATATAGGAAGGAGCGTTGAAATCCAGAAGCCAGCAGGCCATATTAATAAACAGAAAGGGGGCCCAACTGCTGGCGAACCCAAGTGTGATGCTGAGGAGTAAAGGTGGGCATTGTTGTAACACTGGCTTGACGGGTGCAAGACCTTGTCCATCGTCCTGTTGTCCCTGGAGCTTTGTGTAGAGTAGATCACTCTGACTCATAACCTGGATTTGTTGCATAGATGACTGCTTGAGGTTGGCCCTGAGCCACAGAGGCACTGCCTGACAGAAAAGCAGCAGTACACAGACAATGGCTATGGACAGTCCTGCACAGAAGTAAATAACTACAGTAGAGTCCTGGACTGGGCAGAGCACTGAAATGTTGTACCTGACCCCCACAACCTCTGTGTTTGTGTAGCAGTATGAGTAAAAACACGCCAGAACCCACAAGAGCAGGATAAGAATGCAGGACGTTAGGGCTCTGCGGGATGACGTAGGATGAGAGCAGATCTGCAGTTGGCCGACGTGGTCCAGGAGCCCCAGGAGCAGAATGGGCAATGGCAGAATGGCGTAGATGGTTGAGGCGTGTGACAGGAGGAAGCACATGGAGACAAAGCTGTTTATGCGTTGTCTGAGAACCCATGCAGTGGTCACTCCAAAAAGAAGAATGATATCAGCCAGGAAAACAGAGATAGCACTAATGCCAATGAGAGACCTCTGCAGGCTCCGGAAGCAGAATGCCAGGATCCACACATTAAGCACGACCTTCAGCGCAACAATGACTAGGAATTGTAGGATGTTGTCCTGTCTATAATGGCTCTCTCCCTCCCACATTCCCAGGACTGTCATCATCATCCAGCTGCTATAGTTACTGGGGGGCATTGTCCCAGTGTTCAGCTACTTGAGATCCACTTGACCAGATGTTTTCTGTGAGACAAAAACAGCAAACTGAGATGTCAGTGTCAGGTTCCTAAAAGCAAAATTCACATAGAAAAGTAGCTGATGATTGTTGTTCTGATCAACATTGCTTGTGCATTAGGTTTAAACGTAGTGCGTGTTTAATTAGTTAAACTATAAACGAAAAAACTTTTAATTCGCCACGAATGCAGACAGCAGTGAGTGGATTTGCTGGTTTGTTCTCTAAGATATCACAATGCTTCCTTTTTTTAGCACGGCTAAATTCGATAAAGTTGTAGGATTAGTTTAGCTCGTTAATCAACTCAAAATTGTAGTATTCTATTTCATTCAAGTTTGGTAGAATTCATGTAGTCTAGAGAAAAAATGTCTAGAACCAATTCAAAAACTTGATAACCGGCGATTCGCATTTAATCAAATTGAATTTAATACCGTTTTCGTTTTTTTGTTTGCATTTTATTTATTATATTCAAAATTAGAAAAACATTATTAAATACAATTCGAGGAAATAGAATCAAATGCGATTCGCATTTTGATCCCAGCCAATGCATGAAACGGATTTTTAAACCACAATTGAAGTAGGTTATAGACTGTTACATGCAGTAGTTGATATGTCTAAACCTTTTTGAGGAACCTTTAAATATATATTTAAAACCAGCTGAGATCGACTCGTAAGGCAACTAATACGCCGCTGTAACCAGACGCGAGCTCCTTGATGACCAATTTACTCGCAGTATTTTAACACATAAACCCGCATCTTACTGGATTTTTAGGAGCGATCAACTAAATTTACATAGTAAATCCTGCATTCATGTTGTTGGCTCCACTCAAATGACCGGCTGGATAAGATCCTCTGAAAACCAAAGAAGATCCGTGATGAACATCATGTATTTCCCGAACTGTTTTCACCTATCAACTCATTTACAAGCTCTTAACTGATCCAATCGATCAGGAAGCATTCTTTGGCCTCTCCTGCAGCTCGAAACAGAAGGCCTACAACCTAAATTAAACTAAACCACAACACAAGCTTCTCAGTGCTACTTAAACTTCCGATTAAACATTAATATTCAAAATTTTTGAGGTCAGCCCCAACCGAGTGTTAATTAGTCTAATCATTTAAAAAACTACCCAACGTACGCAATAAATTAGCGAATTTTGATATATCCTTATCATGCTGGAACACTGGTAGACCACTATGACGGGCATGGGGATAATTAAGTAACTCCACATATCACATTTCACCCTTAAATGCAATCGAATCCAAACCAAAATCCATATATGCATCATCGTATTTTCTTATTTTTGTAGATTGAAGATATGATGAACATATAGTTTATACCATTGATATATTCATGGTTTTGTAAAGCAGGTTCATCTGGTTTGGAGAGATGTTTGAAGTTAGAGGCTGTAACACACGACGTGACGTTAAGGTTAGTAGTTTTCTGAGAAAACCGCGGGCTGTTGGGAAAACCGCAGATGCCACAATCAAAAGAGGGAAACTGGTGAGTTTCAATGGGTTTCGGAGTAATGGGTTTTACGACATTGTCTGTAACAAGCTCCCACTGCTTTAAACAGATACAAGTCTACAACATTTAGAAGGTATGTAGTTTAATCTGGCATACTGTTATTAACAAAAAAAGAGCCAAACCTCGGTTTAAATTTTTTTTATTCTAAAAGCATAAATTTAGACTTTTGGAAATCGAGAACAAATCTCAGGTGTTTGCAACAGTGTACGTTTTTAGTGTGTTTATTATCTGTGTTTATTATACACGGTATATTTTTTGCTTAGATGCACATTATCTTTAATAATTTTAACAGCGCTGTAGAAATATGTGGGTAGGGTCACCTAAGCATAGTACAATTTCAAGTTAAATCCTTTGGCATGTTACAGTTCGATGAATGATATTCAAATATAGACTCCAATTTTTTGGTCAGCATTGAAATTACTTGTACATGTCATTGCATTTTTAAAAGGAGAGCAAGACAACGGAGTTTAAAGCAGCGTATTGTACAACGATTTGGATAAGAACGTCTGCTAAATAGATAAAAATGTAAAAAAAAAAAAAAAAGCTTTGCGAAGCTTTATCAGGCTTTCCCTTGGAATCGAGTGCAATCTAACCATTTAAAATTTAGCCATATGCGCCACATTGCGTCGTGTTCCTATTAAACTGAACTGTAAATGAAGTCTATATCTATCATCAGAATATTCACACAGGATTAGTGATATGAAAGCGCACTATTTTTCCATTTAAAAAATGCAATATGGAAGGTATGACTCCCGAGCACTACTCAACTAATTAACTATGACCTACCAGACATTAGACGAGACATTATACAAGAATAAACGTTTTTACATAAATGTACACACATAAGAAAAGAAAAATCCGATTATATATTTAATTGAAATTTCGTTAATAATTAATTTATAGATAGCTAATGCTGTCTCATTTGATATATAAGTCGACATTAATAAGCAGCGGGTCGTTTTTTTCGGTTAGCTAAATTATATTCCACACAAAGTGCAAAATGATATTGAACTTTATGAGACCCCGTACAAATTAAAAGTGTTCGCCTGCTTTTTCGTCTGTAATGGATACTCCACTCTGGGGACTTTAGTTAAGGACTTGTTATACTGCACTAAATTTCAAAGTTTGACAGGGAAAACGTCTGTATAATTGAACCATAAATGTTCGGCCTACAATTTGCCGCAAATCGAAACGGCCTAAAATGATTTTATGTGATGCGACTTTTTTTTTTGTCATCGGATCATTTGATTAGTTGAGATATAATAGAACATAATAGATACTTGATTAATCCACCAAACAATTGGTTTAATAGCATCTCAAAAACTATGACATTAAATATGGTAATTACATAAGAAGTATTAAGGCGCAGGTACAATTTACATTTAAATAAATGCAGCTTTGTAAAGGAAAAGGTTATTGGTTTAAACTGTACGATGTCAGCGCGCGACCTAAAGCCTCCCTATTACTACCAAACAAATATATTTTAAATGCACGCGTTAAAAATAAAATAATAAATAATTTAGTGATGGTTTTGTAGATACGCTAGACTGTGCCTGTCTACTCACCTTTTCCGGCGAACAGTTTAGGAAGACTTCGGAAAGGGATATAATAGCCAAGTGTTCCCTTCCAACGTCGAACTCCAAATATGCTACTCTTTTATTACGTGAATAGTAAAGCAGGAAGAAGGTTTGGGACACACCTACCCAGCACTGTTAAACGCAGGTGGATTGCAGATCAGGTTTCAGGCGTATGCTGTGTTTCGCAAATCTCCTGGTTATCGCCGTAATCCTTAATACTAATACGTTTTCTTACTCGATTCCGAGGATGATGTTCGTATGATAATAAGGAGCCTATAGTCAGGCCCTCCGACAGCAATCCCGGGCCCCAGAGGAAAACAGTCAAAGCTGCCACCGCTTCTTGTTATATTAAAAAAGATATTGTAACCCAAAACTAGTAAGTTGTGGAACAAAAAAAGAAACGCCTGAAACATCAATTAGGAGAATTAAACAACAAATCGTGTTTATGTTGTGTAATTTAAAAATAAACCTACAAAAACTACAAGATGTAACTGAATATGACACTCACTGGATTCCTAGATCGGGGTGTTAATAGGCTGGTTGAATAGTAACACAATTAGTTCACTAATTCGGTGTGCTATACTGTAAACCTAATATTGTTATCGGCTCAGTCGCACGACTCAGTTTCTTCAGTTACCTGCCCGTCCGTTTCCCCAAACATAGGTCTGTTTATATAATCATTACTTTCGATTGTATTGGGCTGGAAATCTAATAAATACGCAGTTTTTGGTAGCGCATAACAGTTCTGGTGACGCAATAATAATTCCAGTCTTTATTCAGCTAGCGACCCAGCTAGCAACGTTATTATTAAATATAACCCGATGTATTTTATCATGACATAACTCAATAAAATAAACACTGACTGTGACAGACGAACGTCAACAAGTTAGCATGACGTTCAACATTATTCAAATATAAACAAATTGCTTATAATGTAATATACCAGTAAAATATCATGAAATTGTAATGTACATTATTTTTCCCATTAAGATGTTGTGATGGTGGTGGTTATGGTAGATTTGAATATAAATTACTCAAACTTAATTTTTGAAGTTTTTTAAACCCTAAAACCCTAATATTTCTAATGTTGAAATGACAATTCAAATTAATATATATTTTTGTTCCATTTGTTCCGGCCTAAGGGAGGGAGCCCCAACTGAATTATCCGTCTACTAGGCGGTTGGTATGGAGGGCCCACAAGGACAGAGACATCTGAGTGGGAGGATCAAAATTGTTGGGCAAAATTGTTGAGGTGGTTTGCGCTCCGTTGGTTGGTCAGTCCAGACCCAGTAGCTCAGTCTGCTCTGCCTTTGCCAAGGTTGAGGCCCAGATGGATATGGAGTCAGAGGTCGCAGTGGATCGTGCAGGGCCAGCTCACCCCTGTGATATCGTCAATGATAGTCGGTGCCAATTATGTACATGTACGGATCTGATGTACTTTGCAAAACTTTAAAATATAAAAAAGATGGTGGACTCCGGACCAACCTATAGTCACCAAGGGGACCATTATTGGCTATCTTTTGTCGGTAAAACTGAAGGGTTGGTTTACTAAAAATGGTTTACTGAAATCTATGTGTTCCGGACACCGTTGTGATTTCATTAAAAAGACAGATAAGACCAACAAAGCGATTTGATCTTCTTAAATCAAAACATTTTTTAATATATATTTACTATTCTTTATTAATAATTGAAAAATAGACTGCTTTTTTTATTCTGAAATTTATATGACCAACTGATTCTGTATTTATTAACTTGTCCATATTGATTATCAATATAAATCTACTAATCTATATTGTGTTGCATTTACTTTTATGCTGTAGCACTGTTGTGGGACTATAATTCTATGCCTAAAAATTGGGTGCTTGTATCAGGTTAAGGCTAAGGATCTTGAGTGCTGTGTAATAAGCCGATTTTCAGTTTTTATCTGGTCCCGGCCTATATATGGTCTTGTATGACACATACTTTTGCAGTCTGACAGTTTTGTTGTTACGCCTCAGTTTTTACGATCCACTTTGGGTGTCCGGAATGGTTTTCTCTACCTGCTCAAATTAAATATTGATTGAATTCAGTGCTCCCCCTACTCTTTCCATTGCCTTTAAAAAAAAAAAAAATTCTTCTTTCTCCTTTTTCTCTGAAAGACAATGGGAAATACCCCTGGGGTTACAGCCATCATAACTAGGCTGCTAGATTAGAAAACCATATGGACACACAAGCCCAAAGAACCGGTATTACCAGTATTACCTAAAATCTATCTTACTCCTGTCTAATGTTGGAGCTGGAGCTGAGAAGTAGAAAATTGTTTACCAAATTTACTAAAATGGTCTCAGGTTCAGGCTATAATTCAAGTAAAGGAACCACGTTCACTGAAAGTGAACTGTGAACCACAAAATGACATTTTGCTGAAGTGCAATATTTTCTAATGTAATACTTAACTAAATATTTAACAGGTTGTAGAATGAGTTAAGGAAACAGTAAAATAGATAAGTTAAAACAAACACCATGTTTCAAAAGGAAATGGAGAATTTTAAAAAAAGACTGAATAAATAAATAAAATTTCATCATTACTATAAAATCGGTCATTAGGATCAAGCGGTCTCCGCACCTCCTCTAGTGGAGGAAAGTGGAGCACATCTAGCAAATACTGACGATAATTGCACTGCAGACGTTAACATGTCCCACTTCCACTATTTGATTACGAGAGCTTATTGTGTTTTTTCATTCATACCACACCACACTAATTTCAGAAAGAAAAGAAAGAAAAGCTTTGTACAGAATCCATTTTGCGTCATCAATCCTGTAGGATAAACCACTTTGGATAACCAGTTTATTTATTTTGTTATATGGCAAATATTTATACTGCACAGACAAAAATCTTGAATTATTTTGAAGATATAAAGGTAAAATAAACTATTTTTTACCTAGGCTGGTACCAAATTAAACCTTTGGCAACCCAAAATTGTACTTTACATTATTAAATAGCTTTTTCTTTTTATGTGTCGAAGCAACTCCGGTCATTTGGGGGAAACGCCATCATCTTCAATTCTGTCCTTGAATACTACTGTTTACAAGAACAAAATCGCGTCCATAATGTCATATGTTGCCCTGCATGCTAGAAACAAAGTTGTAAAGGAGTCTATACTCACATGATTTTGTTGATGGTGTTGATGACCACACTTTTCAATTCTTTATCATTAAATACTGACTATATCACCCCAAATACTATCATACTACCAAATCGATCTAAAAATCATTGACCACCGTGCACCATGCACCTACCATGCACCCTGTGACCACTAAGCACTATGCACCCACCATGCACCATGAAACCACCGTGCACCATGCACCCACCATGCACCCTGTGATCACCAAGCACCATGCACCCTGTGACCACCAAGCACCATGCAACCACCCTTGCACCATGCACCCTTTGACCACCAAGCACCATGCACCCACCATGCACCCTGTGACCACCAAGCACCATGCACCCACCACACACCCTGTGACCACCAAGCACCATGCAACCACCCTTGCACCAGGCACCCACCATGCACCCTGTGACCACCAAGCACCATGCACCCACCATGCACCCTGTGACCACCCTTGTACCATGCATCCACCATGCACCATACATCCAGACCTGCCTGGTGCAGCACTACACCGAAACATGAGTGGCCACCCAATCAACTGGAGGTTGCAGAGACAAAAATCGATAAAAAGTAAATTTTTAGGTTTAGGGTTCTCAAGCTACTGGAGACTCTGTGGTATAACTGTGGTGTGAAGATCGAAGGGTCGACTTCTGTGTGGATTACCGCTAACTAAACTCATGACATGCAAAGGTTTTTACCTACTCCCAAGCATCGATGACACAATGGACTTGATGGTTCTAAAATTAGTTTTAGAATCTTTAATCTGATTCAATTTCCACCGGAAGTCCATATTGAATAAAAAAGTGTGAGCAGTGCATGAAGAATGGTTTTAGCTTTGATATTCCTTAATGGATTAGCCCTTGGGAAACGGGTAGCTACATCCATTATAGTCAGTATGTATTATTTTCCCCATGTGGTTTTCAGCAGAGGACCTTCACAATCAACCAACACCCGACTAAATAGATCAGTAAAAGCCAGCACTAGTAGAAGGAATAACCAGATTAGACTTTCCCACAACCTGACAGGTTTGACAAAAGTTTACCGTGCTGGTGTACATTTTCGGCCAGTAAATGCTGAAGGACCTTGGCTTTGGTTTTCCTAATGCCTAAATACCCTGCCTTGGGGGTTTTGTGGGCTAAATGGCTACGATCATCGGCAGAACATCCTGATGAACTGGTGTCATCTTCTAGTCTCCATTTACGCAGCAACACGTCGTTAGTCAAATAAAAACCTTTTTAGGCTCCTTCGCAATCTCATTGGGAGACAAAGCATTTACACACAATTTTTTAACGAAAGAATGACTATGCGCAACCTTTTTTTCTTTCACTTAGCCACTTGCAACAAATCTAAATAATATTTGCATTATAATTTATTTGTAAACCTTTTTTCCTCCCAGAATACACTCAGTGGCCAGTATATTAGATACATCACCACATTCACAAATGCACTCATCTTCAGTCCTTCTCATGGATGGGCTATTGCAGCAGATGGCCACACCAGGTTCCACTCTTATCAGCTAAAAACAAGAAAAAGTGGCTCAAGTGGGCACACGATCACCAACACTGCACAATTAAGGAGAAGAAAAAATTGCCTGGTTTGACAAATCCCGGTTCCAGTTCTGTCCACACCGATGCCAGAGTCAGGATTTGGCGTAAACAGTGTCCATGGACCGATCCTGCTTGGCCCATCCTGTGGTGTAATGGTGTGTGGAATGCTTTTCCTGGCACAGATTAGGCCCCTTCTTTAGTTTACCCTTCGTCACGTGGATACTTTCAGAAGGATAATGCGCCATGTTGTCTCGAAATGGTTCCAGGAACATGACAATGAGCTCTGTTTAATTGAGTGGCCTGTGTAGTCCACAGACCTCAACCCAATAGACTAATGGACCAACATCCCGGTGGAACAATTCCAACACCTCGTAGAATCCATGCTGTTCCAGTCTGGAGGCAAAGTAGTACCGACCCAGTACTAGATAGGTTTACCTAATAATAAACTAGATTTGTCTAGAAATCTATATTTATTTTTCTATGTACACAGTTCTGTCCCATGTTCTTTGTATAGACGTGGTCAAATTTGTTGGTACCCTTACAGCTCATTGAAATAATGCTTAACTCTTCCTGAAAAGTTAAAAGCGTTTGCTTTTTATATACTGTATACTTGCATGCCTTTGGTATGTCACAGAATAAAGCAAAGAAGCTGTGAAAAGTGATTAATTATTGCTCCTTCTACAAAGATATTCTAAAATGGCCTGGACACATTTGTTGGTACCCCTCAGAAAAGATAATAAATAATTTAATTATAGTGATATTCCAAACTAATTAGTTTTTTTTAAATAAGCATCACACATGTCTCCAATCTAGGAATCAATAGTCATTCAGCCTATTTAAATGGAGGAATGTAGTCACTGTGCCATTTGGTATCATTGTGTGCACCAGACTGAACATGGACTAGAGAAAGCAAAGGAGAGAGTTGTCTGAGGAGATCAGAACGAAAATAATAGACAAGCAGGGTAAAGGTAAAGGCTACAAGACCATCTCCAAGCAGCTTGATGTTCCTGTCACGACATTTGCAAATATTATTAAGAAGTTCAACAAAATATTAGGTTGAGGGTAATTTTCATCCATGCCATTTTCATTTGTTTTATTAACAATGTTATGTTAAAACCAAATCAAAAATAAGGTCTGATTTCTATTAAATTTGGAATAAACAATGGTGGATGTCAGTTTCAAGTTATTTCAGAGGGAATTGTGCATTCTTTTTTTGTGGAGGGGTACCAATAAATTTGTGTGTGTGTGGACACGAACCACCTAAAATTTACCATTTTAAAAGTCGGTAAAAAATGAGTTATATAGTAGTGGAAATATCCTCGTGTTGGGTGGTGCATTATTTATCCTGTGCAGGGTTTAAAAAATAAAATTAAGATTTTTTCCCCTCCATGCGCCATGATTCAATAGATTCAATTTTATAGATATGCTGTTTATCACTTAAATCTATCAGTGATTAAGAAAACAATGGCTCCTTTATATCAGTTAAAAGTGGAGCACATTCTTCAGGAAGACATTTCATTTGATATTTTTGATCAAATATATCTGCATAATGTTTAATTTTGGGGAAAACTTTTGTTCCTTACGAATAGTCTAATTTATAGTGTATATACTTAGTATGAAATCATGCGTCCAATACTCCCATTTTCAAGCTTTTTTGCTTGTATTATTATTAAATATTGTCCATCAAGAAAACAACGTTTTCAAACAAATTTACAAAACGCCACTCGTAACACCTAAAGAAAACTTATTTAATTATATTGACATACTCTTACTCCCAATTCAACCCTAAATTTAAATCGTATGGCGCGTCGTGGGAAAGGGGTTCATCAGCATCGCAATGTTCAAAAAGATAATATTTGAACATTCCAATAGTGACTCTTCTTAGAAAGGCTATAATGGGTAGCCATTGACATGATTAACCGGATAGGCAGAAAATCGTCTCTGCTGCCTTTGAGTGAAGATTCTGTTATCCTGTCTGCCGCCTAACTATCTAATGGAGAGCGTTTGATTGAATGATTGTAAAAATAGTAACATGAACATTTGTATGACATATAACTGTCGTGAGATTAATTCTGTAAGACAAAGCTTGTTTACTTACTTTATAATATCACTTTATAAGTAATTTAAGACAATAATTAAATAATTTTAGTGAAATTCTGATAGGAGGGATTTGTTGTCGCTGCCTGCAATATACATACCAATCGCTACGAAGATAGCCATCTTTGGGTAGCGCCTCTTGCTTATGTTAACCAATAACAATGAGTAACACTGATGACAGTGTGTTAACGAACAGGAACATTGGCCAATCTGAAGGAGGAATGGGAGTGTAGCTCTTTGAGAATATTGCCCGACATCTGCTCTCATTCCGCCCAGTTCGATCGGCAACGGGAGCGGAGAAAGGAAAGCTGAGAGCCCGAAGGCAGCAGCCCCACCACCGCCGGCCCAGGTTACCATCTAGCACCGGGAAAACACACTAGAAAGCCACCGCCGGCACAAGTCTAAGTTAACAACCAGAAACCACCATGAGCAGCGAGGCCGAGACACAGCAGCTGCCTCAGCCTGCCGAAGCGGAGAGCCCTTCCAGCCCGGCTGCAGCAGCTACCGGGGGGGAAAAGAAGGTCATCGGTAAGATTCCCGGATGTGTTTTTATCCATCGCGGTATTGATCTTACTTCTCAATATACTTATCGAAACACATGTATGGATCTCTAGTTGAGTAGATACTGTATGGATGTTTTTTCCTCGTTGAATGTTTGTGTGAAACTTCTTCACACAAAGAGGTTTGGGACTGATGGTGGGAAAGAATAAAATTGTAATTTGTTGGTGTAACGGTTATTGTTTAGATTTGGATTCGAAGTTCGTGTTCTAAACGGCAATCGCCTGCGCTGCTCTTGACTTCGAATACCAAACCGTTAGAAAATGATCTGATGGTATTTTGTCGAGTATTTGCTGGCTACTTTTTGGTCGGTTTTGGGTTATAATATAAAGTGGGTGGGAATTACTACTAGTCAACTATTTTAGTTGAACTAGGCCTTGACCTGAGGGGACACATGCCGGATAGGGACGGCATGGTTCCTGTTTGTGCGTGCTGTTAGTCACAAGTGAGTAGTAAAAGTAGTAGTGATGTGATCACAAGCGACTGGATTGGTATATTCCTAAACGTGGCCTTGATCGTGACTATGCCCCCGATTTGGTCGACGATAAGATAACCATGTGGCCTTAAGTCAGCCATCCAATATCATCGTATTTATACTTTATGTTTAGGACAGTCTTCAATTTACTTTGCCGGCTAATTAAATCGGCGGTATCGGACTACATAATGTTAAACGTATGGTGTAAGATGGCCAGGAAACTAGCTAGCTGCAGATCCTCTACAAATTTCCGCAAGTACTGTGGTCTGTAAATATTTTTCGTAACAGTTCGTGATTACGTTTTGTCGAACAAAATGCTCGATGCGCGAACATTGCCTTGGCCTCAGCGCTAGTGTTTCAGTAGTGGGGGAACTTGACTGAATACCCATTCCAAAATGTCCGCCATTGCACTGGGGTAGGAGAAGATACCTTTTGTGTAGAGAATAACTTTTCCTTTTCAAATATGTTAAGCTGGTCTGAAATGAAGGCAAAACTAAATTCTCCATTACAGGCCAGTTTTGTGTTTCCCCCCCCCCCCCAAACCTTTATGTATTTCCGTTCGGAATTGAGACCGTCACCATTTATTTAGTTGTAGTTATTTATTAGGCGCGGCGACACTACCGCCACATGGTTGAAACGGATCGAAATGTTTTAAGTAAGAAAACACTGGAAACGCATTAATAAAAGTAACATCGGAGAGCTTGTGGATATTCTACAAACCCTCGTTAGTATTGGTTAAAAAAGTGTCCCGTGAAGTTCTTAAATATGCATATACTAAACGTTTTACCACCGTCTGATGTTCCATGTGTGAAGTATCAAATACCTTCTTGTTGCAAGTAATTCCAGCACTGTTAAGATGTCGCAACAGACTAGCTAATGTCGCGCGGCCACGTTATTATTTGGCTTCATGCCGGTAATGTGAAACACTAGGCACGGCCTAGTGTTAATTTAAAGCCAGTCACTAATGCCCCTCTATGCCACTTAGATTTAGCCCACGTTCCTCTGCCGAAGCAGTTGGTTTCGCATCAGAATCTATAAACGGCACAACAGTCTGAAGTTAAAAATAGTACCTACCCAGATAGTTTTCAAGCCCATGTATGATATTGCAAGTCTGGGAAAATTTCCTGGCAGGGGAATTATTTTCTGGGGCGTTAAGTCAGGGTTGAATATTGAAACGACGATTTCGTCACTGCAGTTCGCTTTGTGATGCATTTAAAAATGTGTGCTGGGTAGTGGTGATTACACAGAGTTGAATTTTCATGAACATTAATTCTGAATAATAAACACGAGTAGAAGCAGATCATAGAAACCAGTATGATTGCATTTTTCAGATTGTCGCCATTAATGTATTGACCTGGAAATTTAAACAAGGCGTATATATGGTCTATTGGCAATTGTCAAAAAGAGACAATAAGTGTTATTTTTCTTTTTAAATGTCTAACAGAAATGCCTATTTCCTGATTATTATTTATTTCTTCAAATAACCAAGTAACGTCAAATCTTTGCTTTTCAGCAACAAAGGTCTTGGGGACAGTAAAGTGGTTCAATGTTAGAAATGGCTACGGTTTCATCAACAGGTAAGTGAATCCTGTTCCTTTAGATACCAGGATGATTGGTGCCTAGGGCCATAGCCAATCCTATTAGGTCCTTAATTAGCTTACTGAGAAGTAGATTCGTCGGTCAGTGGCCCGTTTCTCTTGTTTACTCGCAGAACACAATCTATCTCTAAGCCAATTAGTTCACACTAACGGCACTGTACGTCCAGATATACAGTTTTGTATTATTGTTTTAATAGTAATGACTGCTTTATTGGTATAACTTTGTCTTTTGTTTTAGGAATGACACGAAAGAAGATGTCTTTGTACACCAGGTCTGTTTATCTTTTAATACAGTTTTGACCATAGTCATATAGTCTTCAGTGTCATGCTTGAATAAATACATCTGATAAAATTATTTCTGCAGACTGCCATTAAGAAAAACAACCCCAGGAAATACCTTCGCAGTGTTGGAGATGGAGAGACTGTCGAGTTTGATGTGGTAGAAGGGGAAAAGGTGACACAGAATGTTACACTTATTACAGTATTCTATTACTTACTTTGGCACAGAATAGAGATGCATACCACCATATGAAGTTCGGTCTGATAGTGGTAGCGAGGTTGTATGTTCTAAATGCAGTGATCATTTAATGTGCCGTGATGGTTAGTGTTTGAGCAGAAAGCATGGCATACTTTTCAGTTCACAAAATTATTATTATTATTTTTCATTCACCAGCCACTTGGGCAAGTGAATGGGAAAAATCCACTGGACACCTAGCCGTTTTACCTGCCCAGTATAATATTTATATGCATTTAAAATGTTTTACATATGTTGTATTTCACCTATTAAATTGAGAACAAAGCATTTTATTTTTTAACACTGAGCTTTATAAACATTACAATGCCGATACTTGTATAAACAATTAAATTAGCTATAAATTATGGCCATAAACATTTGGTTAGGTGGCTGACGTGGTTTGGACGCTACGTATTGAAGACAGTGGGTGGGTACTTTCCTAAATGAACAAGCAGCGAGTGGTACTTATTTTCCATAATAAAGTACAATACTTATAATGAAATATACAATATGAAAGTTAATTTAAAAAAACTTAAATTTAAATGTTAAATAGAATAGTTGTCCCATTACTAGTGAGTAGTTAGTTATCAGATGATCAGAACCATAAGCATAATTGTATATAAAAAAAATACTGTTGACACAACAGCATTGTATAGAAATAATTGGTCGCACATCCTGAATAATTGGAGAAAAGTATTCCGGTAAAAATATCAATATCAATCAATGTGTAGCATTATACGGTAGTGGTGGACCACTGGGTTGTAGGCACCTACAATGTAACCGTGTTCGCATTAGCGCGTGAAGTATACCCACCACAAACCGAAAGAAATCAGCATTTGGCCCTGACATTTTAAAATGGTCTGAAT
>JAOVYW010000101.1:5049602-5062969 GCA_025775045.1 Hiodon tergisus
AAGAACATGACTCCTCTGCTCAATAAGAAGAACATGAATCCTCTGTTCACTAAGAAGAACATGAATCCTCTGTTCACTAAGAAGAACATGACTCCTCTGCTCAATAAGAAGAACATGAATCCTCGTCTCAAGTTTGCCAAAAAGGACATGGATGATCCTCAAGAGTCTGAAACAATGTTCTATGAACAGTTGAGTCAAGAGTGAAACCTTTTTGGTATATGGAGTGTTATAAGGGTCAACATTCAATCTTTAATTTAAAAATGAATTTCTCAATTCATGATAATGTATAATTCATACAATAATTTGTCAAGTCATTCATTTATTTAGCTGTTTGCCAAATGATCTTTCAGTTTCATTTTCAAACTGATCTTTCAATTTAATTTGCTAAATGATCTTTTGATTTCATTTCCCAATTGATCTTTCAGTTTCATTTTCAAAATTATCTTTCAATATTCCTCAAGACAATGTTTGAAATGGTTGAAAAACCAAGTTTTGGATTGGCCTAGTCAAGGTCCAGACCCAACTCTCATTGAGATTTTTTAAAATTTTATATAGGGCTTTGGGTGTAGTACAACTGCCTTCTGAAATTATTTTTTCAATTTATTTGTTCACTCAGGGTCCCTTTTTATCCAGTTTTCGGTTTTGGAAGATCAGACAGGGGGCCAATACTTTTTCATGGTACTATAAATAGTCAGTCCAGATAGCAACTCTATCATCTGACCAGCAATCTGTCTATTTGTAAGATAAAGTATTCTATAGTTTGTTGAAGGGAAACATTCAAATGCATTTTTACATATATAAATAGGCAATCTTGCAGAATATGGGAAAAATCATCCTTCCGTTGAATACTTATTGAAGTTTAATCTACTTCCTATATTGCAGTTTCTTCTTAGATGTTAAGTACATTCCTAAATCATTATTAAGAGAGGTGCAGTTACCTACAGTGGTAACATGGATTGCTTAGAGCACCATAGAGAAGGTTGCAGTAAAACATTGTCTGTAAGCCTGAATGCAGCCACAGTGTTGGCCGTACTAGGGGCATGTTGGACGGGTCTGAAAGGCTGTGGTTCAGAAAACGGAGGCGTTCCTTCCCCTACAGCACTGGACCTTTTCCCACGACACATCTGCTGTACCAATGCAGATCGTAGTTTCCTATCTGAATGGGTTCGATTCCTTAATTTCAGCTCTTAAAGCAGTGAGTACTTCAGTCTGTACTGCTGACAGTCACCGTTTGCTGACAGGGAAACTTCTATTTCTCAAACAACTGCGCAGTTCTGAAGTGCTTGTAAATATGGCAGAGCAGATAAATAATTTTATGTAATGTGTATGATGAGACAGGCCAGCCTAGAGTAAAAACAGGCTTTTAATATTAGAGTTGATTTTCGTGGACATTTGCATTGCAAAGCCTCCCTGTTATCATTAGTATAATGTGATAATTTAATGGGGCTTTCAGGCACTTGTACTCATTCATTGAACAATTGAATTCAGTATGTTTGTTCGATCCCGGTGCCATTGTGCTTATTAAAGTCATAGGAAGGCCAGCAATCAAGGAAAAAGTTCCTTTAAGGTCACATGACATCATGGTCTGTTAGTGAGGACTGTCGCTGCTCTCTTCTTTGAACAAAGCTACATATTCGCTTATTTTGTACACGTATACTGTGCAAGACTTATAATAGCTCATAGCCTGTGTACTATATGGAATTTGATTATTCATTAAGTACTATGAATCCTGTCCCTGGTCACCGGTTTAATGCAGTATTATAGTCATTATAATGGCAAAACTTCTCTGTGGCCACGGTGAGAGCTGGTCGTTCTCGGTGTGGAAATATAGTGGAAATGGAACTCCATCCTATCCTTTTTATAAACACAGGAGCGGTCATTGAAAGAGCGCTTGAGAGCAACGGTGCTTATACAGCAGCAGCAGTGATACCCTGAATAACACCGGGGCAGAGGGCTTCATCATAATCTATTTATTATTTTACTACAACGTTATATATGATCTTACTTTTTCAATAATTGTATTATAAAGGCGTTTTTTTATTATTCAGAGAACTAGTGTGACCACATCAGCAAAAAATAATAACCAGGGGTTTCTGATAGCAGGGTGCCATATAGTTCAATAAAAAGCTATGGCATAGAGCCGGTGATTGCAAATAATTATGATGTGGAATAGCAGTGGGAATAGTAATTGTGTTGGACAGAACTGGGGTACTAGCTTCTGTTCATATTGGCAGTCGGCAAAAAAGAATTTGATGTGAAAAGCAGGCCTGCACCGTATGGCCTATACACATCTTTTTGCCAATTGCAATTAAAATTATTATAATTTATCTATTAAATCAGGATTTTGTGTATACTGACTCTTATTGGATCTTTTTGTTGTACTTTTTGCAGGTTTTTGTAAATTTAAATAGAATTTATTTTTCCATGTAAAAGGCTGTCAGTAGGGTCCAAAATCCAACATAAAGTGTGATGTGTTTTTTGATTGCTTTTTTTTTCTGCCTGATGTCTGGTAAAAACATGGCTTGTTCTTCACTAGAAGATTATCTTAAGGACGTAAAATATATAACACTCGATGTATCTGTTTTAGATACTAAAATACATTTTCCTTAAGCAGGACAGGGCATAAGAGCACAATGTCCTTGTAGCTACTTAAATAATGCAGTGCAGAATCAAGCCAAACTCAAGAAACAGCCAATCAAAGCAACAACTGATTCTAGTGCAGACTAGCCCTAAGGAAGTAATTGCTGACATCAGTGCTACTACGACATCCAGGCTTCTCCAGGGCTGTCACGTGACTTACCGACTGCAGTCTCTCCCACAATGAAACTCCGGCAGAAACAGCCGTGTCCAGCTGTGCTTGTTTATTACAATGTTATTGACTCCTTTCTCCACATTGTGTAGAGTTGGTTGACAGCATGGCCAACCGTCTAGCAGGAAATATTTGAAGTATGAAAGGAGCTTCCACAGGAAGTGGTTCAGTCTCAGTTGTAAGCAAATTGCTCCGGTTTTACTTGGGCTCTTTGTTGCTATGCATAAATGGAAGAAACGAACGCTATTGGTCGTAATACCTAAACTTCTCTGTGTGGAGCTGACTGACTCAGTTTCGTACCGAGAACTCTTGTCTGTACTTTCACAATAGCTCTATACCTCAGGTAAACTTAAATGTTCTTTTTCTTTTTCTTTTGACAGCTTGAAAGCGAGGAGGAGCAAAAACGCTTTGAAGAAGGGAAAGCACGGTACCTTCTGAATAAGGCCAGGAGAGTGGCTGAGCGTCCACACTGAGATTGTGCAGCTGGTTTACAAACCCTCTGACTTTTTATTTCTGTGCTGTCTGCCAAAGCACCTACTCTTTAAGCATATATAAAAGAAACAAATGTGTTACCTTATGTCATTCACGGCGTATTTACTTGCAAAACGTGACAGTCTGTTTTACACAACAATATATAAACACATTTCGTCTGTTCTGGCTCTAGATTTATCTCAGGATTTTAAGATTGAAACCTGTCTTTACGAAGAGGCTTTTCATTTCCTATAAATTAACAAGAAGTTGAAACTTTGCCTGGAAGAAGATTATGGTTTCTCTGTTGTCAAAAAGGATCGAAGTTGTCCTGCATAGACAGAAAGTGCTCCAGGGTTTAAAAACAAATACATTGCAATAAGAAAATGGCCTCTGTCTTTTGTTATTTGTTAATTTAAATCCCAGGTGCCAGAAAAGTGCATTCACGTATCCCCCACACTGGTCTTTCCGTCAAAAAAATGTATGTACCGGATTGTGAGTCTAGACACATTGACACCAGACTTGTTGAACAGGACAAGGATATTCTGAATGTTCTTTTCCGCATTATTTCAAGCATTAAATCAGATTAATATCGAAACAATTTGCTGGTTTGGTCAATATCTTTAAAATGAAAAGTAATGTATTTTAGATCATGAATTTATACATTCAATTTTTGGTTTCTTTTTCAAATATTTTTATTGGAGGAATTAAAACACTCATACATATAGACTCACATATAGTAATGCCCTATTCATGCCAATCTACTCCTTATAGACCAGTGCTTTGTTTAGTTTAAAGTTTAAAGTTTAGTTTAATGGAATGTCCTGGCTGTGTTTTACCATTGGGTTGTTCCACAGGTCATTTGATCCATCTTCCCATTACCCCAGAAGTTTGGGTTATTCCATTTGACATTAGATATTTACATTACATTTTATTGAGCAAGTAATGTTGTTGCTCGGTCTGGAAACTTGACTAATTATCATGTTATGTAGATAGCACCATTTCCTGCCAACAATAATCTTTTTCAAACCTCCCCCGTCCTCTCCCAACACTTTAATACTGACTCTCATGCCAAGACTTGTTTCCTTATCCAAAAATAGTAACCTTGAATATTTAGTAAATAATTCAATTTCCTCTATATAAGATATCTAACATACATGTATTGTCACAATGTGTCTTCCCATCTCATTTCAAAGTAACTGAAAGAGAGAGTAAAATCTCATAAATCATACATATCATTGTGCATTTTTCTGTAACGGGGTAAAAATTGGGGATTTTGTTGGGTTGTACACCTTTTAATGATCACATTCAATTGGATACTTCTAAAGTGTTTGGTAGTTCTAAATGGAAAATCTAGGTTAGTATAAGCAGTTATTGTGAGTTACTTTACCAAATTCTTCATGTAGCTTTAAATTAATACGGGTCTGTCAGCTCAGTGACCAATGATTGACACGGTGTACGTTTCTACAAAGTTGTTATGGTAACATATGTCCAGTTAAGTTATGACTGCAATAAAGAAATAAAAAACTTAATCAATTAAATTAATGGTTCTGGCTAAAATTTGTTTGTCCAAGTTAAGGACAAGTTCAGACTCAAGCATATTGTTTACTTCAGTCTTAGGGCTCAAATAAAAACAAAAACTAGGTGATTTGTATAGATTTGCTTTAAAAGATCCAGTAAGGCCTCTTGCCGTGGTCAAACTTGACAGTGAGAAACATTTTAACTTTTTGAGAAAATGTTTAATGGTTATTAGGTCTCTGAGCCCACAGTCTCTGAGCTTCTTGTGATCTGGATGAGACTTGTGCATCTCAGACAGGGGACAGTCTTTAGAAAGTTAAAACTGTGAAATGTGAAATATGAAAATGTTGTCCGTGACTAAGCGATCAATTAAGGAATAAACTGAAAGGAATGTGTAAAGCAAAATACGTAAATATAACATTTAACGGATAACGGATACACTATCAAGATTATTTGAGTAAAATAGTCATTGGAGTGCTCGATTACGTCCTTAAAAGAAAATGCAATGGTCAGTAAGAAAATCCTTTTATTGTACTCTAGATATAACGTAGAAAAAAACCGAAGAAAGACTGAATTCATTATTGTGGAAATTTCCTCTCCTGGGAGGTTTATTATTAGAACAGCAGATAGTGGTAATACAGTAAATATTTCAAATTGTACATTTAATCACAAAAATGTATTATTGGAATGTTTATAATATTTTAATTATGCAACAAATGACTCTAATCCTTACAGATGTTTTTTGTGTTCTTGGTTTGCGTTCATTATTTTTGAATTTATTTTTCCCTTTTAGTATAATAATAATTATTAGTTAGTTCATGTTTTACGGTAGTTCTAACAAGAAGCAGGAAAACTGGTAAACTCTCCAAAAGTAAACACAAAAGTATTTGTTTTCATATGCAAGGCATAAGTCGATGTATGGTCCTTCCGTCTATCCAGTGAAATACCATCCCCCTTAAATACCCCCCCCCCCCCGAAATATTCGCCTCAGGAGAGAATTCAATCCATTCAAGCATAAAACAAATGATTTGCGAAAAAGTCAGTCCAGTGGATGTTATATAATAACGTAATAATGTCAATGAAAACGAGCAAGTGAAACAACATTCCAAATGATCGAATACACACAGATCAACGTAAACACAAGCAGACATGACAGAGAATTCGTTCAGTTGCTTGCAGTTTAGCCTAGACCGCTACCCAACTATCCATCCAGTGCATCTTAACCTGAGCAAAACTGTGTAAGATTAGAGAACACAACTGATCGTGGGCGAAGTGCAATCCTTTCTCGTGTTACGTCGCTTTAAAAAAAAAAAAAAATGGTTGGATCTCTTGTAGTCGCTGGAGCCCTACTGGACTCGTTAGAAAATGTGAAGCTTCGACTGTTATACCTCGGAACCTATTAGTTTGACATAGATGACAAAGGATTCAAGAGATATATATTTAATTCTCCTTAAGATATTATTCTATAGAATTACATCTGAGGAAAACTGAACCAAAATGAAACAATTCTGTCGATGTAATTTGGTAAGCAAAGCCTTTTGTGGTCTTTTGTATTATTTCACCTGTGGTTGAGCGTCACTTTTCTAAAAATTAAAAGACAAAAATGTTGGGAAATTCTGAATTACACGAAATATTCGAATCGACATACAAATTTGAAGGGGATTTGGTGTCACTGTTACAGCAATGGACGGAGAACGCACACAAGCCGGATGGCAGGCTTGAATGCATCGAGTGAGAGCTGAGACTTACCCATTCAGTCCTTCCTTTTGCAGCTGCGGCGGTGGCTTCGTCGTGACGCCGTGTATTCTTTTGTTTCTGTCAATTGCCGAGACAATTAAAATAGAAAATATATTGGTTAACTCCCACTTATATAATCATAAAATCTCTGACAGTGTATTTTTTTTAATGGGAAAAAGCCGAAAACCACGGTTTTTTTTTTTAGATACAAGTCGACGATGCACCCCAATGGTATAAATGGCAAATCAAGCAATGGTTATCACCGTTTTCGGGCTGCATTCCATTTTATCTGCTTCATACAGTTTTTTCCCGTCGTCTATACAACCTCCCAGTTTGGAATATAGGGGGATACACGACTGCTGTCGCCAAAAAGGAGCCTGAAGGAGTTCCATCCAAAGACTTAAATCCCTGAAAGCTGCACACAACTGGTAATAGAGGAAGTATTTTCTTAACCAATAAACACAATTTATACCTGGAATACAAGGTCGAACTACTGCCAAGGCTCGGCTGGTGAAAGCGTCAACATGTTTTAAAAATGGGAAAACTTGATTCTGCACTGTACAAAGGTAAGGTTGTCTTATTACATTTGACACCACAATCCAGAATATGCATTATCTGAAAACATTGTGATTACAGTGTCAGATTGAGCGTTGGGAAACAAACTTAAAATTGTTTTATTAACGCTGTGGATACACGCTGCTGAGACGCTTTTCAGAAGTGTGTTTGATTAGGTTAAAATAATGAACGGGGAATATTATCAATTCCAGAGTTTAGTGAAATTATTTTAAGGTTATATTCCAATTTATCTCAATAACGTAAGTGATATTAGGCATTGCTACAGGTGACAGGTGATCATTTTTACTTTTTCAGCTTTAATAATTGAATACACGTATCGATCACTCGTAATGCCAAAAAAAAAATCAAATAAATATAAACTAATTATTATTCCATTCACATTTAAATTGTTTTTTTATGTCACTATTAAATTGTGTTTCCTCCACCTCCCACCCCTCTCTCTTCAAATCTTTCCTCTCCCATCTTTTCCGAATGAATTAACGAATTAGCATCAGGATAGAGTTTAATCTCGTCAAATTTAACTGATGTTCACGTACACGGTTAACTATAAAAACATTGCGAGTTTTTCGACGGAATAAGACAATTGTTTCCTAATCACCAATTTACCCCAACTTTTAAAAGATACCGTGTGACTTATTTTTGCCGAACTGTGTCGACTGTGCGTGTTTAATAAAGCCACTTAGTCCAATTAACTATTGCCATAATGAACACTTGATGTGTTCACAGCGAGAAACCGTTTAGTGGCATAATTCTACAAATTTCTCTGTCTCCGTCTATTTGTAAAGTTATCCCAATTTGTATTTTAACTTTTTAATTAACTTGCGAATTTTTAATAAAGAATATTAAATATTTCATTTTTCATAGGGTTCTCAGTCCACCCAATTCATGTTGTGTGGAACTGTGCTAAAGATTTACGATATTGCTCTTTACTGTGCAGTGTGTGAGTTCCTTTGGACCAAGATCATGCAAGGTGAAGAAAGCAGGACACTTAACAATAAAATAACAACAAAAAAGCAAAGAAAATGCGTAGGCTTCAAGATGATAAAGACAATTTGTGTAGCAGAAACTTAATAAAGAATAGTCACCTGCAGTATTTACTCCAGTAAAACAGTGGCATCTACTTTTAGTTTAAAAATAATAATATTCAATATTACCAAATAACGAGACCCCAGCACAATTTGGTCGGACGTTTATTTCTCCAAAATAGTTATTTCCAATGAATACCTAAAGCCTGCAATGCATGTAAATTAGCCTATATTATGCATTTGTGTCTGTCTATAAATGGAATTAAATATTTGTCTCTGGAAAAAGTAGTAGACTTTGGGTGAAGAATAGTGTCTTTTTCACTTATACAGGGTTTTATAACCTCTTTCAAGGGGATCTTCACATTAAAAGCATTTCCTAAAGTCTATAGTGACCATTATTTAGCTATTGCACCCAAAAAAAAGTGAAATCACTGAAAAAGCTTCAAGAGGTTGATGGCTTCAGGTACAGATGCTTGTTCTAGCTCTGACAGGGTTATGCTCCCCATTTTAAACTAATATATACAAAGTAGTATCGGAAGTTGCCCACTTTAGGAGGCCAAGTTCATACAGCAGCCGTGCCTTTGAGTGGGTGATGTCGCTCAGGATTCAGCTTGTTAGGTTGCTCCAACGTGCTTGATTGGAAGAGGAACAACCCGGGTTCAAGGCCCTATAGTTGCTGTAGTGGTGCTATTACTGTTTCGGTAATAATAGGATTGTCGCAGGCTGTAAAATAAGTAACATGTTCTCTGAAATTAAAATACGCATCACAGCAACTTACAGGGACTGGACCAACAATGGGCTTACTTAATTTACTGTAAATCAACAAGTCCTGGCTCACCGAAAAAGGCCGGTAATCGGTGTGCGTGGTGGAGCTGGAGGACTGCTGAGGATCTCGTTTGTCACTTGAGCTGAGCCGCCCGGACTGTCGATGACTCAATGGCCCGGTGCTGTCATCTTCAGCTGCTCCCCGGCTTGGCTTCTCCGGAGACAGCTGTGTCCTCCAGCAGAGCGGTGTCTGTCCTTAAGGGTGCTTAAAGGAGCTTGCTTTTTTCTCAGTGACAAACAACGGAGAACGATCCCGGCACTGCGCAGTGTCTATTTTTGCTCAGTTATATTTGTTGCTATTGACAAAGGGATTTCGTGAAAGACAAGAGACTTTGCCGTCAAGTAATTTCTGAAAGCAGTCAGAAAGCCATTCAGGGTTATGTTTACTGGGGTTATGCCACGCTTCAAACTAGGATCATCAGACAAACTTAAGCTGTGAAAACCATGACATATCCTGAATACTTTTACACTAACTTACAATTGTATTACAAACATTCTGATGTTAATTATTAGTTTATTGATTTTATTAAATGCAACTAGCGGGTTGCCAAAGTTTAGATTTGATTCTGGCCTGTCTTCTCCCAGTGTCTATCCTATCCTAGTATCTACTCCTCTGTAAGTAACAGTAGTGAGAGTCTAATATCCCATGCTTTTGTCAAATGTCATGCTTTCCGGAGCACCGCATGCAGACTTGCATTAGCATTTACCTGTGTAAATAATGGATTTGTTGTGGTGCATTCCTAATTATTTGATTACAGGTGTATGTACAGGATTGCAAAGGTCTTTCTACACCCCTTTTGTCAAATGTTACAAATTAACAGATGATGAAGGGTTTTGTGTAGCTGCAGCGTTTAGACAGGTCCGTCAGTGCCTAACCAGAGCCATTCAGAGTAAAAGGAAAGCCTTAAGACAGTCCTGTCCCCATCTCATTGCCTGCTTTATGTCCTAATAAACCTTTTGTAAACCGGATATAAACAGAATAAAACTGCAACGACGTTATTAACTTGAATATATCACATTAAAACACAGTAAAAATCCATAAGGTGTACACTGCAGACATGCAGCACAAGCTACTGTACCTTTTAATCAATAACATATAAAATGTTGTTACTATAAAAGGGTGACGTCACTATGATTCTAATGTCTAATTCAAAATCCTTATTGTTGGCAAAAGGAACCGCTGTGTGATTCACTCATACTATAACAACCCCTTGGGTGTAGGCTTCGTTGATACATGCAGAATCGAAATATCACCAATATTAGACATTATTTTCTTTAAACACCATTTCTTTATTGTTGGGCAGAGGTACAAAAAGGGACAAGAGAAAAGCTAAGGTCAAGAAACTGTCCAAACAGGTTGGTAGCCAAATCAGGTTATCTTACAAAAAATTATAAAAATGGTCAAAATCCAAAAAAACCCTCCTAGTTTGGCTCAAATGAGCCCTCTGGTACAGGCCCTGACTAAAGAACCCAACAGCCTTTTAATTTGTTGCAGATTAAGCATAGTATCCAGCTGTACAAATTACTCAGCCAGCTGTACTATCAGAAGTTAGACCTGGAAGGTCAGGCTGGTTGGTCTTAAAGGAGCGGGACGCAGATTTCCTCCCCATGGTTGCACCACAATACCTTTAATTAAAAAACCTTTAGTTCTAGCCAACCCAGGCTGGGACCAAATCAAAGCTTTGATAATCCACCATCATACTTTACATGTATTTGATAGTGTTTTCTTTTTAAGAGTTAAAGAGCTAAGTTGCTTAAAATTTTTTTATGATTAGTGGGTTGCCAAAGGTTTGATTTGGTTTCAAGTAAAATATCCTTTTATGTCGATTTTTTCCCCCTCTCTTTCTGAACAGCGATTACCATAAATGGACATTAGAGGCTAGGACCCAATCAAAACTTGGGTAAACTGCTAATCCCTCATTACACTGCGATTTAATAGTGTTTGAATTTTTTTGTATGTTATTTCTTCTTCTCATAAAAAGAAGGTATTAAATACAGTTATGTGAAGTGTGATTAACAGGTTGACAAAGTTTTGAATTTGGTCCCTGCCTAAGTTTTCAGATGGAGTGGCTTGCTTTAAAATAAAAACCCACAGAGGCGGTTTGCAAGTATCACTGAACAATGATGGACATCTTATTTTATCTCTAGTGTTATTCTGCATCACTAAGTTTTAATTGGCTCCTGGAATTCCTCCCACAGTGTAAAATGCTAATGGGGATTTATGTGATTTTTGGTGTGCGATTAAGGCGATGAAGGGGGCTCTCATGCATGCCCCACTCATGGGCTGGGATGGCATGCTAATGTATAGGCCTTAATACAACGCTGGTTCAAATTACAAACCTAATTGGCACATTTGTGTGACAGGTGCCCTGTCGTGAATGATGGCATTACACATCCTTAAGACATGTTTAATGTCTTAAAGATGACTTTGTACATTGAATACTCGCTCATTTGATTTCATGCATTTTTGTTCTCTGTAAATGTAGAAACAATTGAGGAAAAATGTATCTTACTCCCTTGTCACTCTGCTCATTAGATACTTCCTGATGGTTGTCAAGGACAACCAAAAGTGAAAAATGCCTTACCCATCTCTTGTCTAAAAATTTCTTCTATTTTTACTTAAAATGAATCATTTTAGGTCGACCAACTGTTCTGTAGATGCAGAATATTTCAGAGCAATTTTTTTTGAGCAATTATTTCAGAGATGTATTTTAATGTGCATTTCAAACAAAAGCAAATTAGTGCTCTTTTCCCTCGCCTTACACTCCAATGATCAATGTAATACATATTTAAGAGAATCTGCCATCTTAACGTACAAATTCACCAGAACAATAAACATTATAGAAAACCTCCATAATGTATTGAACCTTCTTTATTTTTTTTGTGCAGTTTGGGTGAGCTTGGTTTTTAAATCTTTGAATCTTTGAAGGACAGATGAGTTGAGCAATAACTTTCTGGGCCTACTGGCCTCACTGGCAGGCAGTGTTCCAGTGTAATTATTAATGATAAAAGCCCTTATGGCCAGTTCGATTCGGGCTATTATGATCATTCATGCGACCGGCTGGGATTCATCCACCGTGAATTGATGCAGTTTCCCAGTCGTGGAAAGGTAATACGCATCATTACCATGGACATTGCTGCAATATTTCCACAAAGCTGGAATTTATCAGCCACTCACCTTCTTTATATTTAATTTAGTTCAAAACCATGTTCCACTCACAGGAACACAATGCCAAATAAGAAACACTAATTATAAGGGACATACCTACGTTTCAGAGGCAGTCAGGCCGTTGAGCAATTTATTCTATTACAAGCTTTCCTATTCTCTGTGCTGATTTTCTTTTCTTATTCCCTTGCTAAAAGTAAGTAAAATCACATCCATGAGTTTGGTTCAATTTTGTAATTTAGTCTCAATCTGGAACACCTTGGACCAAGGATTTTCACAGTTGCGGAATATCCTCTGAAAATAATGGCCTTAGACACAACCATAGCCAAAATTCACTATCCACTCCCCACTTTTAAATTTCATTTAGTTCAAAACCTTAATCCAGTCAGATACAGCAACACAATCCAACTACATGTATTTTTTCTTTTCTGTGACGTACCTAGGGTTTAATATCAAGGTTGGATTAAATTTTAAAAACAGTCTAAGCTATTAGCTAACTATTTAGTCTGTGCTCAATCCAGAAAAAACAACAACTTGCATTTAAGTAAGTAAAAGAAAAAAATAATTTTAAAATCTTCACAGTTCCCCCTCACGGGTCGGATTCCCTTTAAACATAATGAGAAAACCCAAATGAATGCCAGTGAGAGGGAATAAGTACTAAAAGAAACACAATGAAACTTCTCGTTCTCGCACTCGTTCTCGTTCTCGTTCTCGTTCTCGTACTCGTTCTCGTTCTCGCGCTCGCTCTTGTTCTCGTTCTCGTTCTCATTCTTGCTATCGCGGTCTCTCTTGGTCTCGTTCATGTTCTCACTCTCGCTCTCACTTTCGTTTGCGTTCTCAATCTCACGCTAGCGTTCGCTCTCGCTCTTGTTCTCATTCTCACACTAGCTTTCGCTCTCGCTCTTGTTCTCATTCTCACGCTAGCTTTCACTCTCGCTCTCATTCTCGTTCTCATTCTCGCGCTCTCTCTTGGTCTCGTTCTTGTTCTCACTCTCGCTCTTGTTCTCACGTTCGTTCGTGTTCTCATTCTCGTTCATGCTCTCGTTCTCATGCTCGTTCTCGCTCTCGTTCTCGCGCTAGCTTTCGCTCTTGCGCTCGTTCTCTTTCTCGCGCTTACTATCGCTCTCATTCTCGCACTAGCTTACACTCTCATTCTCGCTCTCGCACTCGCACTCGCTCTCATTCTCGCTCTCGTTCTCACTTTCGTTCCTGTTCTCATTCTCGTTCATGCTCTCGTTCTCAT
>JAOVYW010000101.1:5072624-5097296 GCA_025775045.1 Hiodon tergisus
CAAGCACATCCAGTCGATTGATAGTGGTGAAAAACTAATTCATCAAGCACATCCAGTCGATTGATAGTGGTGAAAAAGCTAGTTCATCAAGCACATCCAGTCGATTGATAGTGGTGAAAAAGCTAGTTCATGAAGCACATCCAGTCGATTGATAGTGGTGAAAAAGCTAGTTCATCAAGCAAATCCAGTCGATTAATAGCGGTGAAAAAGCTAGTTCATCAAGCACATCCAGTCAATTAATAGTGGTGAAAATGCTAGACAACCGGAGGCCTCTCCTCAAAACATAAGACATTATTTTGGTATAAATAAACAACGGGCTGCGAGAGGAGGGATAAGTCAAATTAATCTTGACAGTGAAACCAGGCCATCTATGGAACATCCAAGCATTTTCAGCTTCGGTGCGTAAGCCTGCCTGTAGCCTCGACAATTCTCTCCACATCTGGACACATCGAGCACTGAGAAAAGATGAAAAACAATATTCAGATATTATAATCAATATGCATGCACAATCAAAAATGTGAAACCCTTAACAGATTAACCAATTTACTGAATAATTTTGAAGTTATCAGGTTTCTGTTTATTAAATTATTTCATGCCCCAGGGTAAAGATGCAATGAATTAATTTTCCTAAATTAATTTTCATTTTATATTCATTTGAATCTGAAATGGGAATCAATTACGCAATTCATTAGAAATAAGAAAATTGTCATATAATTTGCGGTCAAAGGAGTGCTATTCTGATTCATGATAGATCATTTCATACAGAACAGATCTTCAGGCAATCAAATGTTGTTTCTTATTTTTAATTCTGACCAATCTGACCCTACATTTGCATTTGGAATTTCCTTCCAAATTCAAGTTGTGTGATGCTATATTAACAGATGGGCTGGAAAGTGAAACCAACAATCATGGTGAATTCACCACCAGGGTAACCCATGGTGACTTAAAATTCCATGATGAGTCGATTTCCCAGTAGGCTGAGGAACGCGATGGCATTTTATCAGGGGCACCATGTTAGCAGCGATAATAAACTTTGAGGCCTCAATTTTGCCCTCGACACGAGCAACTGCGCATAAAGACGCAGGTGGATTTGTTGTTTTTGTCTGTGGAAAATGTATTATTTAGTGCTTGTTTATACACTGATGTACATCTCCTAACTTTATGTATACCAAACATGATAATTGACAAAGGGATTTATACAGAGACTTGCTTTAACCTTATATGTCTGACCAGTAATTCCAACGTTAGCAAAACCATTGATTTAAGTTATCTTGTTATCCAAGTTGAATGTTCAGTGTATCACCGTTCAGTGTTCAGTCATGAATGTACTTGTACATAGTTCCATAGCAAATAAATACATGAAGAACAAATCAATTAGCCTAAGCTCTACAATAGGGTATTTATTCATATGGCAGTGGTCAACTGTGCAATTGTCTACTACTCGTCTGCAGTGCGCTCGTCTGCAGTGCAGAAACCTCCATTCACTCGTCTCCTGCACATAACTCTTGTGGGTCTGACTGGACCCAAACTCATTCCATTTCTGTTTTTTTAACGCTAGTCTATGACTGTGGAACCATGACAGTACTGTGCCATAATACAAACAAATAGAAACTTATTTTAAAAGTGCCTAACAGTCCAAAAGCTGTGTTTATAAGGATTGTAAATACTTTACCGCTGCGGGTTAATGTTGAAGAAATCTTTCTCCTACAAAAGAAATGAGTTTTTAAAATCCTTTTCAAACATCGTTTGAAGCGCTTGCAGATTTGGTCTCCTTGATTTTATTCCGCGTGCCACCCATTAATGTTTTGCCGTCTGGCTTTTCCATGTGTCTTAATGAAATGTCCAATGCTAATACCTAATCATAATTTCCTGTACTTTGTTAAATCGGTTGATGAACCCTCTCTCTATTTGACCAATGGTTGTAAATGTTGTAAATGTTGGAAATCTTTAAAAGATGGAGCCTTTGAAATATGTCCTCTGCCTTATCAAAAACGGTCAAAAAAGGGAATAAACCACTGTGATTTGTTATTATGTAACCATGTCCTTAACACACCTATATGCCTGGCACTGATATTTTGAAATGCTTTTTGGGTCTTTTGTACTTTTTAAAAGAGATGAGTTGTGAAAGTTGTGTCTCTCTCTATTCATTTTGTCAAGAATGTGAGTTTTGAAATGGGCCTAAAATTCCTGAGGTTATTAGAATCATAGTTGCACTGAGGTCCTGTACGCCCAGTGTAGCCGTTGTGGCTTTCCCCCTCAGGTGGTGAGTTTTACTAGCCTAAAGTACGACCGCTCCTACGGCTGGATGGTGCTGTGCGTGCTGTGGTGTTCCATTGCCCAATCTATCCTGCTGCCCATGTTCCTGTGGACCTGTGACCGATACAGGGCGGACGTGAAGATGGTGTGGGAGAAGTGCGTGGCCATCATGTCCAACGATGACGTGGAGGAAGGTGAGCAGTCAGGGGAATGGTATGACCAGTGATGCCACCAAGGGGAGAGAAGAGACGTCTCTGTTTGGACACAGGTTTAAAGTCTAACAGAGTAAGGCCATTTGGTTCGTGTCCGGTGTTTCTAATTCTCAGACCCTGAAAAGTTTGCTACATACACGAGTACCTGGTTATGTTAAGCAGTTCTTACTGAAAATAATGCAAGTGGAATAAGTTCACTTGTATCAACTTCTTTACAAGCTTGATCTCTGAAAATAGTGTTTTATGTTTATGTCAAATTCTTCTTAGTCTACCAAAACAGGTTTATTCAGACATTTTTTTCATTGATATCCATCACATTATTTTCATCAAAATCTTTTTAAAATCTTTTTAAATACTTTTATTGTCTAGCTTGGTTAATTTGATTGTCTAGCTTGGTTGATTGTTGTTCATTCATTACATGTATTCATTCACACTCAAACTATATGCATATCTCCTTTACAGCAAACACCTCCTTCTGCTCTTGAAGGAAGTGTGATTTTACTGTTGGCCAGAATTAAAATGGAAAGGACTATTGTAGATTTCAATAAATTAACAGAGTTGACAGAATATCTAAGATAAAGGCGACAAGATTTAATTAATATGAAAATATCGATTTGATGTAAACATAAATCATAGGCTGAAAATTTCCAAACACCAATGTTTGAAGGGGTGCTCACTTTATTTTGATGTAAATTATTCTTTAGGTTTAAATTTTTATTTATTTGTTATTATCTCTTCTCTTCCCATTTGAATTATGTCTTTTTTATTGCTAGAGACACTGATAGTATAACTATTTATTATGTGATGCCTGCTCTTTTTATTTGACTGATGTCAGATGTGTGCCAGCTTTTATGCACGGGTCTGTTATATGTTGTTTGTATTAATTAGGGTCGTTTTTACTTTACAAAATCACTGTTTTGCTTGCATGCCAAACTGCTTAAGCAAATAACTTCATTCCATCCTACTACAAGCTTACAATTGCCTCAAATTCAGCATTTTACACTTGAGTTGCCTGGAAATAGAACCCTGGAAAAAAAAGGAACCGTATTTATTTAATACAATCGGCAAATTTAATGCCATGTAATCATTGATGATTATTTATATTTGTATTTATTTAATGTTCACCAAGTTGGGTAGTTCCAACCAGAAATAATTGCTAACTCAAATTGGCCCTTATAACTCAAATTGGACTTAAAGTTAGATTTCTTTGACTTATTGATTAGATGCACAGTGGACCTTCAAACTCACGATTTTCAATCAGTGTATCACAGTTAAAATCGGATTGCCTTAATAAAGGTTATTTTGGACTAATATTTGTAGCTTATAATTCTTAACTGATATAATATGGAATTACGTTCAATAAGTTTGAATTTGAATGTGGACAAAAAAACCAAATTTAATTAAGCATTAATGGTTTCTTTAAGATATATACGTCTGTCTGTCTGTCTGTCTGTGTTTCAGCACGTTTATTAAATCCTGATACATATGCTTTCTGCATTTGCAGAAAACAGCCAGGATGGAGGAATTCATCCGGACTTAATATTTGACAGACCATATGAATATAGCTCCACTGCCAATAACATGACGGTAGACCGTATTGCCAAGTACGAATTCTCAACCTTAGAAAAGGGGGTCCCCCAGGGTTACCCACTGAGAGAACTACAGGAGGATAAAATGCAGTATTTGCAGGTATATTTATATCGCTTTTTTAAAATCACAATATGTAATAAATGTGCATGTCAAAGGGACGCATTTCTTTATTATACAAATATGGTGTTGTGTGATCCTCTGATCAGTTCATTTAAATTCTTAAAATTTTTACCATGACAATGGGGGTATAGTGAGTTTAAGGCATAATTTGGCTAATAAAGATAACAGCTTTCAATTTATTTTTTAGCTGTCTTGCTATCCATTTGCATGACCCACTAGATAAAAGAGTGTATTATGCTGACTCTGCCACTGAGGGCGATAACGAGTTCAAGCATCGGGAAGATGATATATGCCAACATCAGATATATAATCTTCTGGAATGCACCATCGATAAACACTTCGAGAATGTCCAGCCTCTTTATCGACTTGAACCGGAAACCTAGTCCGATGCCCTAACGGCTGCCCCCTGTGGTTGGTTAATTGGCTGGGAGGGGGCAATTCATGCAAAGCCTTTGCGATTTATTAATAAACCCAGCCGTGTTCTTTGCAGAGACTTATTTAAGTTATTGAAAAAACAATTCCTTAGTAATTTGAGCATTTTGTGATTTATACCTGAATCATATTACAATCTCCATCACTATTGTTCAACAACACTTCGACAATAGCTATTTTGATGTGATTAAAAGGTTGCTCTAATTCCTCAGATATTAAGTGATTTACGGGCAAAATATTAGGCTGACTGGCCTGGGGCTCTCAAGCACCAGGATTACATTTGGTGTGCAATTGTTGAATAGCGGGAACAGTGAGTGAAGTTGCTTTCAATTTAATTAATCGCTTAATTTAACAAATGAGACATTAGCAAGAATGAAATCCCGTCGGTCCTACAATCCAAAATGACTGACGTTTCCTGTCTGTGCTCTAGAATTAATATTACTTTGCCTGAAACACAACACTGGCTGTAGTCACCTCATCAAGACATTCACCACAGTTCACGTCAAACGTCATTTCATTGCTAAAAATAACACGCAGAGAATGTCGCTGAAGAAAATGATGGAGAGTCTAACCATTAAGATATGCAAGTTGTTTCAAAATAATATGTGCTTTAATGAACACCTTTGAATGAATGTGTTAGTGGCAACATTAATCCTTAATCTGATCGGTCTGTGGCTGACATGATGGCATTACTCGGTTTATCTTTTGAATCTCTGCTTTATTAAGTACACTAATACACAATTGCTAAAGTAGTTGTCTTTTTTGTCTTACTTGTTGTTTTCCAGATTTAAATGTTCTTTATATCAATTTAATAATCTCTCATATTTAATGTAATGTTATAAAATATGTAAAATATTATTTCACTGTAGTGGTTAATATTTACATTTAAAAATTCCACCATGCTTTTTTATGTATTGGTAATTTTAGAACAGTTATAAAATTGCTAATGTTTGCATTTGATGTACATTTGCATGGACATGTGTTTCACTGGTTACACGGTTGATGCTAAGAGTGTTGGGTAAAGTTAGCAAATACAAAGTTTGTGCTGTGCAGTCGAGGTTCGTGTCGAATTCCCCCGGTGGTAAGCATTGCCTGCTATGCCAAAGCTCTGCTGACCTCTGCTGGTCATATATTGTATATAGATCGAGAGAAGACGAATGGCTAAATTATTCTAATTGCAAAAAAATCTATAAAGAAATAACGTGAATTGTTATTAATTCTATTATTAATTGGGCAATTTACTTATTTACCAGAACATGCATGATGTTTATTCACCACCAGGTTATTGGTTATTCAGGAATTTTAAAGAGTACAAGAGATAGCTATCGTTCCACTTAACCCTTATATGAGATATAATATAAAAAATAATTTTCTTCATGTAGTTCCGATTATGACAAAAAAATGACAGAAATTCTGTAATTTATTGTCTTATTATTGGTGTAAATATTGTTGTTTTTTTAACCTCAATGTCCAGACCAATGTACATTGATATATGCTCCCATATTCCTCTTTACGCCTTCCTGTCCCAACCCCACTGTACTCCATGTGTGTATGTTGTGCTAGGTGCCTCCTACACGAAGATACTCCCACGACGAAAGCGACATGTGGACCACTGGCCCGATCCTGCCCTACCTCCATCGCTGGGGCTCCGCCGAGGACATGATTGCTACCCCACATTACAGCGTGCCCCTGCAGGAGAGGCGGAGACGCAGCCTGGCGTCCCCCCTGAGGGAGAGGCCGCCGCACCGTCTGCGGCGGGCATCCGAGGACACTGCGTACTCTGCCAGGCTGCCGACCCAGGGGGAGCGCTGCCAGGAGGACTTTAAGTGCTTCAGTCGGGACGAGGTGGTCAACTACATCGACGAGACTCCACTTCCCAGCCCCAAGAAGAGCTCGCGGCGGCCTTCGGCCATCTCTCTAATCCCCGATGTCTACGAGCAGCACGTCTCTCTTTACAAGCACTTCCCGCTCACTGACTTTGAGTGCGAGCCCCACGCGCTGCAGCGCTCCGCCAGCCACAGAAAGGAGGGCACGCTGGCCTCTCCCAAGGCCTCGCCCCCGACAGAGGGTAACAGACACATTGGGGACAGCCCCAGGGCACACGGCTCCAGGAAGAGTCGGCGTGAGGACCAGCGCGATGGAAGGCGCTCGTCCAGGCTGACTCACCCCAGCCAAAACTCACGGACTGGTGACCATTTTTCCCAGAGATCCAGAACAGGCTGGGGGGTCCAGGACTATGAGACTCAGGTGGAAAGTAAAAGAAGCACAAACAGTTTTTTAAGCTCACCTTCAGCATCCCCAGCCTTTAGAACATTTAAGTCAGATTCCTTAGGCTCCACGAGCTAGGTTTCGGACCAAGTTTCAAAAATGGGGGGTCATTAATGTTGCGTTATTTATATAAATAAATTATCAACATAATTGGGTTTGTTCTGTGTGAATGCTAACTTACGTTTTCTATGATGTTGGAAAGAGTTAAGAGCTTTAAAAAAAATAACACTGAATAAGATAGACATTTGAGGGGCGAAATCAAGGAATAGTTAAAGAGACATACCTGTTTGTTTTTTTTGCATACCTGTACTTATTACGTAGGTGTATTTCCTATTAAATTCAAACAGGCTTGAATTTTCTACCACAGCCCTTAGAAGTTTGTGTTTCTCCTGTGGGTCATGGGTGACAGTCATGCCACTGACTTATCAATATCACCAATTGAGCTTACACTTACATCAGGGCAATACAAAAATGATTAGGTGAAGGACTGTTTAAAATGCTTACTGATACTATTACAATCTCAATAGTATAGCACCGGAGCAGTCTTTATTGTTCAGTATTCTGGGCAACTGGGCAATGCGCACGCGCAGGGCCGGACTAGGACGATTTTTGGTCCCATTCCGTCACTGCACACCTGTACAGTTAGAACTGACCTTTTCTTATTTATTTTTTAACTTTTATTTTTCTTAAGTTAGCCACATTCTACCATGTAGGCTAAAGATGCCTTTAAATTGCACAATGTTTGGTGTTTATTTTAGGTACATATATTGTAAATATATATATTTTTCTTTGTTTTGGAATTACTTTAATATTAAATAAAGATACACGAAAAAGGCAAAATGAAATCCCTTATAACTTGTTTAAAATTGTTAAACATGTATTTTGTGTTAAGTATTGTATGCCTTGCAAAAGTGGACTAATTTTGTCATGGTTTAAATTGGTCATATCTAATGTTTATTCACAAGGTAAATTTTTTGGTGTTTTACACTTTTTGAAAAAAAATACAATCTTATTCTGTAACGAGCTGAACAAAATAAAACAATGTTTCAATTAAAAATCCCAATAAGATTTTGTTACTTTTTGCTTTGCCCAGACTTTTTCAATTGTAAAAAACAAACAAACATAAGGCTATTCTTAACAAATGGTATTTAACACGTTAATTATCAAACGTAGTAGTACCATAATCAGCCCTGGTAGTAACAGTTTTAGGGCACCAAGTGAAAATATTAGGAATAAACATGTCTTACTGCCATTTGTCATATGCGTATTTCCTCCCCATAATCAACTACAACATTGCAGAACCATGGTTGGACTTCAGTCGGCAGGAGTCGATGAAGTTACAATAAACGTTTAAAATCGTAATACACTGTCTCGTCAATTATAGTGTATCAAGAAATTTCACGTATCCCAAAGCAGGGTGCCATACAAATGGACAGTCTAAATTAAGCCAATATTAAAATACAAGAGGAAGACTTAGCGGCTCTCCTTTTCAAATATAACTATAAATTTAAAATACTCATCAAAATCTCGAATGTTCGGAATCAAAATTGTAGTTGAAGCTATTGCTATAGTAGACGTAAGCCTATAATAATAAGACAGCTACTGAGAGATTCCGTGACTAGCGGAACTCGTGCGTGCCCAGCTAATGTTCTGCTACAGCGTTTTCCACACTGCGTTGTAAAATAGTTGTAAAAAAAAACGCTTCCTATGTAGTCCTAGATGATTAAAGGTTTCGAGCAAACCGTTTAGCGCCGTTAACCGTTTAATTGACCTGCAATCTTGTAAGATGGTCATTCTAAATCTTAACCTCCGTAACATATATACGTGTGTGTGCAAACTGATTGAGTAAAAGGTGAATATTCAAATGAGCATAAGTTTCGATTTCACACAGAAACGGCATTAATCCACCTGCAAAACGACGTCTCAGGAAAGGCCTTTTTATTGTAAAATAAACGTAAGAATCCCCTTTGTCCCGAATGCTTTTAGGGATCCGTGTAAAGAAGACCTGGTGCTTTGCATTGCTATAAATACATGTCTGGCGGTTAATAGCGCTTGACTAGACTCAGTATGATGCAAATGGTATCCTCTCGTCCTCCTCGCAGCTTCTTGGGTCCAGTTCACTCTCGCTGTGCTGTTCTCTGGTCCTGGTTACATAACCAATAATAATAAGCCCACTGATCTATATTCTGCACCTGTCTAGACTTAGCAAAAGCATTACAATCGCCAACCCCTTCTCGTGGAAAAGACAGCAATTCAACAACTACTTTGTGTTCGGCGCCTTTTTAAATAGTATCATGTGCACCCCCCTTCTTTCGGGATCATCAACAAGCTACGGACCGTAAATGTATCCTGAATGAGCAGAGGGCGTTTCTCCGATTATCCGCGCTGCAAGGTGCCATCCTGTGCCCGAGAGTTGTCACACAATAATATTCTATTAGATGGTTCCACTAGTATTCGACTACACATAGGCTTGGACCAAATCAAAACTTAGACAACCCGCTAATCGCACTTCAAATAACTATTTATAAGCATTTTATTTTTTATTTGTACAAGAAATAAAACGCTATTTAAAAAGATTTTTTTAAATAGTCAAAAGTTGTAATTGTTGTCAAAATCGATGAGGCCCCAGCCATAGTCTTGTTTTGCCTCAATATAATTTACAAAAAATATACAAAATAAAATAGCAAATTTGACAAAAATACTTTGAAAAACATTCCACGCCGTCTAACGGTTTTTAAATAAAATTCAATCGAATGCCCAAACCCACTGTTGTTCTCGACTACAAGGCCAAAACACACTGCTGAAATGAGTAAATTAGGCTTCTATGAGAAACGTAAAGGACTTGTGGTTTAGTAGTGTAACTGTATCATTACGGTGCTGCTCATTTTACAATACGTTGTGTGTAGTAATTAGTCGCAGAAAATCGAACAAGAGGTTCTTGGCGTGCTGCTGCTTTCCGGCTAATGCGTTAAATCTGAAAATAAAGAAATGAATAGCGCCACACGGCATGAGCTAGGAGTGGCAGTCCTCGGACCCAGCCTGTAATGTCATTGGAAGTTTATGGTACATTTGTAGGGCACGACTGGGGTGCATAGAGAATTGGGTCTGACTCATCAAGAGCCAATTCGCCTGTTAACTAATGGATTTGTTCATCGGACCTACATTCTTATGTTTAGTTTACAAAATATGTCCAAAAAATCTGCCTGACCTTTATTGCTGTGGCCAAATCAAAACTTTGACAACCCGTTGTTTGTACTTTTCATAACTGTATTTATTTTTATGTGTAGAAAATTAAGATTTTTACGAAACAAGAAGACGCTATTAATAACCATGTTATTAAACGCGAATCGTACGGTTTTGATTTGATCCCTGCTTTAATGTAAAGTTATATTAAACGTTAGCGACTTTTTTTTCACACTGCAAAAAAAGGCCACGTTAAATCAGTGATGACGGTTTATATCAGTCTATCCAAGGCTTTTTGTTGAAAACATTTATAGCACATTTCTTATTTCAGATTAGAATAAATTCGTTTCCTAGCAGATTAAACCACCATTTTCACCTTACATCCTGGTTCGCAGAATAATCACAATACAGTCAACGTGGTTTTATTACAGTGATGGAATTTTATTATCAAAAATATTATATGTGCAAAGTAAAATTCTATTAAGTACAAAATCGCATTTAACCAACATCTGCTATACAATGTATATTAATACATCAATATAGCCTATCTAACTCTTGTATAGTAAATATTTGGGAGTCAGGGAAAACATTAACGTACGAAATATATTTTACCAAGGACGCCAGTAGTTTTGCAATGTGATAGAGCAAAATTCTTTTAATAATGAGGGGTCCCTAATGGCCTGTGGAATATTCCCTGGACATAGTTGTGTCTTGGTTTCCTCTGCAACGTTCATTTCAGTCGCCTGAGGAGCTCTGTGATTGCTAATGCAGGCATTTGGCTGTGCATTTGCAGTGCATTGTCCACTGGCTGTGTCCCAAACTGGTCTTCTGATTTGTCTCATCGCCGCCGAATTTGAGGTTCCGTGTTCAGTAGTACCGCTGTCCAAGGTGCTGGAGCTCGTAGCGGATCCAGGGAAAAGGTGGCCTGAGAGATGTTTTAGCACGTTTAATTGAATTCTACTGCTCGAATTGTCTGTCATTAATAAGAACTGATTGACCCCGTTTAAGCAACTTTTGAAGCCTGCTTGGTACTCGGTACACTTCAGGACGCCTATAGAGGAAACAGGAAGAAAACAATGATCGATTAGCATGAACGTCTTACGCTATTCTGATTTATTAAAACACGTATGTTGTAAGATTAATATTGTAATTAGTACAGCCACTAGCTGCTGTAGAAATAGTACCTCATGAAAGTAAAAAAATGAACTGACCTTGCTGAACCTTGTGAAGATATCTCAGGTGTTTCACTGTCATTTCCAGAATGTCCGCCTTTTCAAGCTTCCGTTTTCGAATCTGCAACATATTCATTATAAATGGATAGAACGAACCAATTAAGCAAGTCAACAAATTTAAAAAAATGTACACATCATATCAAGGCCACGTTGTAAGGATGTAAAATGTAAAAGTAAATGTAAGGATGGTTATGGGACACATACGGGATGTTTGATAAATGTGTCGGGAGAATGTAGATGAACGGTTTGAAAATTGCATTAGAAGATTAGTTTGGATATAGGGGTTTAAATTAATATCACATTTTTTTCAATTTCAATTGATGGTTTTAAGGGGAGAAACGGGGACGCAGTAGGCCTTATTCTGGTTATAATTAGCCCGTTGAGACGAAGTGTCTATTTTTTATCCGTACTTAGTTCCAAAGTTTTTAAAAAAAAACAGCACTTAGCAATATTTAGATTGGCCTTTGAGATACAACCGCAACGATGCATTCGAAATTATCTTTAGTTAGCCGAGTTCTGGTGTGCAGGTGCACTACAATCCCCCAAATTAGGTTTTTAAACACGTATAAAATACATTCAATATTATTTTAATTAATCTTAAATTCTAGAATTTGGTTGATAGCATAGAATATTGATTCTAAATATGTTACCTACTGTAGTAGCATGATATGTGACATTTTAGCGTCTACTAAATTACTCAATTACTATTGATTGAGATATTATGAATGTAATTGTTATTGTTTAACCAGGCAATATTTTATTGGTCCCTATAGGGCATGGTGACTCAGTATCTGTTATTGCACGGAAGACTCAAAACTGTGGCACTTCTGCTAAATAACTAAAATGTAATCGAAAAATGCTCAAAACTTACATGATTAGTGTAACAGTTTTCCATCAAGGTTTTCAGCTCGTCCAGGCACTCGTTAATACGGGCTCGTCTTTTCTTCTCCATCAAAGGTTTAGAAGCCTAAAAATAGGTAGGCAAAATTATATAGTTTAGGTTATTTCGACCAATTCGCATTATGCGCTTTATTTATTTCCCGCCTTTTAGTTTCAGCTTGCATGCTACGGTCTTTTCTTTAATTGATTCTGCTATATAAAAGACGAATTTGTATTTACGCAACAGGATTAAAAGCCTGTATTGTAGAAAAGTATCTCCAATACTAACCTTTCTTCCACCGATAAGATGTGCCTTAGCTGGACAATCAGATGCCGCCACCATCTTCAAAGTTGATGAGATGTCCTTCACTTCACTCTAAAACAGGAGTGGAGGAATTGTGCCGCGCGTGTCAATTTATAGCAGCTCCTGTTTACCATGTGAATGCCTTGAATACCCAAGTGCTCAAACCAGTGGACAACACCCAGGATGAATGGTAATCTTTTCAGTTGACAGGTATAATCAACGTATAGCTTAAATAGACAGTTTATCTCCATTTAATACATTCCAAAATTCAAAATGTCCCGATTAAATAAAACGAGTGGCTGCTTCATGCACATAAAATAAAACTAAATTTCATTTGAATTTAATTAATCTTTCCAAAATCGATTGAAATAACTATAACTTAAAAGCCATCAGCTATTTCGACAAAATATGAGCACTGGCGAGCGTTGCACACGTATGCACCCAAGAAACCAACACATTAAAACATGTTTGGCCTAACCCACATAAAATCTACATCACACAAATCCGAATATTACATTATCTAAAATTAATCTGTAGAATTTTAAAAACGTGTGTGTTGAGACAGAAAAGCGTGAAAATCAGCGCATAAAGGGAGTTAATAAGTAAATGTCTCCATCCAAGACCAGGGGACCGCATCTTATCTAGTGCGCCACAAGCTCGTGCTATTCAGAACTTTCCTTCCATTTTTCACTGCCTTGCAGTTCCGTGGAAATGCTGTCCATTTTGTAGCAGAATTTCCATTGTACGCAAATATTCGTAAGCATCTCAAACTCCACTACACACAAAACATTTTTTTTTCCTTTTTCGTTTAATACGTTTACAGTTAAATTACACGATAATTTGTGTTGTGTAAACTACAGGCCAATGCTAGTTCAGACGTCGCGTTAGATCTGTGATTGGGTTGAATAAGAATTGTATGTGTTAACCTATACAGGAATCTGAGTTTCTGCAATAAAGTTCAGGGTAGTTGCCTGTTGACCGGCAGGGAAAAGTTATTTAAAACATTCGAACACTGTCATACAAAACGACTCTTTTATTTAAAACGTAATCTACTTAAATAAAACGTTTCTTAATTAACTATCTGAAATAGTCTATCTTTTATTTCGTTTTGGTTTTAAAATTACTTTCCTTATAGATGTTTATATGAAGCCATCGTTCATGAAACGACCATTACAGGATGGTGATAAATGAATATTAAATACTCTTCACAAAGCAGATACCGATGATGTGGCATTTCTCAGGATTAAAAGAAAGGACCCGCTATGGAACTGAATTACCAGAGATGAGAGAAACTGTACGACAGTACGACACGCGACCGTCTCAAGGAACTTCCATTGACCATTTTGAAAGTTGCTTAAATCTCTTGAGTTTGATTTAAGGCGCACAAAGGACACAATAGATCAGAAAGGGAAAGTGCTGCGTATTAACATCTCTGTGTGTTCAACCAAGAGCCCAACGTGGGGATGAAAGGACTGCAGTATGTATGAGCTGAATAGATACTGAGCTTTTATCAAGTCAGTTTGGTGTTCAATGTTTAAAAAAAAAATACAATTAAAGAATACAATCAAATATTACCTTCCGTTTCAAGAACTCGTCTTTTCGTGGTCAAGTGTGTTGTTGATGTTAGCCGATTCAGCCGAACTTTCAGCTGATGCAACTGTTTAAATTTCAACTGATATTTTTTCCGAAAAATAGTTTTCAACTGGTGCGAAAATACGCTTAGATACTCAGTTCGAAATTTGCATATTTACATTCTATAGTTAATTATTTTTACACCCTGACAAAAGGAGATTTTGTATCAATGAGTAATAACGATTTAGGATAAGCTCAGTAAATCACTCCCTAACACTATTCCAAATTCAGAAAGTAATGTAATGCAGTGTACATTTACTTTGGAATGTTTGATAAATATATCCAGTTAATTGGCAATTTATAATCATCAACATTTTTTGATACACTCTAAGTAAACATAACTCTGCAGACATAAAGTGCTCTGCATGTGTGGTTTAAATATAGCCTAATTCCGTAAAATGTACCGACAAATTGCTTTTCTACCACAGTGCGCCGATTTGAATGCACCGCAAAATCAGTATGAAATTGGAGTGAGGTTTTCCAGGGTATGAAGGTTGGTCCGTCTCTTTTGTTCGAACGAGGTTCTTTTTCATTTCTGTGTTTTCCACGCTCACTTTTAACAACCTGAACCGTGGCGATTTTCAAAATTGTCCATAGAAAATTGTCCATGAAAAGTTCTCGGTGCAAAACTCTCAACCCCCCCCCCCCCCACCCCCAATGTCTATGTTACTGCGGCGATACATAGACATGATACGCATAGCCTAATGTTTATTTTGTTTTCAAAACGGAATTTGATTTAAATGGTTTCTGTAAGCAATGTGAAATCGAGTCTGTTTGAACTTCGTTATTCGTTAAGCTCACTAAAGACCTCTTCTAAAAATCACAACAGAGGGGTAGCTCCAGTCGTACCAAACAAATGCGGCTAAGCGTTTTCTATCCTGCCTTTTTTAAAGAAGTCATTAACCACGACTAACTTTTGTTATGCGCGCTGAGCAGCGGGAAGCTTGAACCCAGTGTTGTAATAATTTGAGTATTGCATTTCTTGTTAACAACAATTAGTGTGGCAATTATACAATTACCCGCAATAAACTTTTTCTGAATTGTCTTGTAGTCTAAATTAGCAAGTGAAAGCCTCGATAAAGAGCAAGGTGAAAGTGAAGCGCCAGCACGTGGAAAACAAAATTATATGGGGTTTCCGTGGATTCCTCTTTATCATATCCAATCTCAGTAAGTATTTTTGAATAATATTTTTTATATTTATGACTTCAAAAAAAATAAAAAATACGCAGACGGCATTCATTCGCGCATACCCCTCCCGTGGTACGTTTTAAGCATCGTTTGCGGCACGTATGGCCACTTAAAATGCAGAGGCACAATTCGTCCGATGGCTATCTCCCAGGAAAGAATAGAACCTTCCATACCGAAGAAAATTGAGGATCCGCCTCAATTCAGATATCATTCAGATATCAGCGACCAAACTATTCGGTGGGCCAAACCGTTGGAAGATATGTGAGCAAAACGGAGCGCGTAAAAATAAGTGCGCAATCAATAAATACATAGCTATAAGACTTATGGCAATTGATAAAATATAGTGTAAAGAGCCACGCGACGGGCCAGTGGACGAAACTCTGATCAAACATGCAATACCATGAATTTCTATAGACTGGACTTCAGGTTATTTAGGAGTCTTTGCTTTACTTTAGTCGCACAATAGAGCATGTTTGGCTATGTGCACTGGGGTTACTGTCTGAAAAGAACAGAGACGCACATTAACATCGCTTTGTGTTTTCCCAAGGGCCGAAATGAACTAGTGGAAAGTAACTTTATAACTCAGCGGAGGATGAATCCTTTGTAGAGCCCTCTCTTATCCCGCCTGAAAGAGACAAGTGACAGACAAAAGAAGCCCCTTTTCATGGTTAACACCATGCCTCTTGGGTATTGATGGGTATTGAAGTGCCTTGAATTGCTAAACATCTGCCATTTACTCCGCATCACTTGAAATAGATTTGAATGAGAATAAAAACGCCGGTTTTTGTACAGTGCGTCAAACCGTAAATTAAACAACAAAAGATTATCAAGCCTTGAACGAAATGGCAAATAAATACTTAGACGGAATCAAAGTATTAAAACGGAATGACAACGCTGAGTGGCCTTAACTTCTGATAAGCAATATATGGAGGTGTAAACTTTGTCTTCATTTAAATAACTTTTACCTTCACGTAATAGGGAAACAAAAACAAGTACATTTACGTACATTTGAGCATTTAAGTACTGCGGAGAAGTGACGTTGTTAATCTAAAATAACTTTAGCCACAGCTTTAGGAATGAAGCGATTGTTGAATTTTACAGAAAATTACAGAAGTGTTGTAAGTTTTGGAAAGTAGTATTTAACTGCTCTCGCGATTTTACCCAAGCCTTCTTATAAAACCACAATACAATCATAGATTCGTTTTTCTATTTTACGAAGTTTTAAATTAAAAACTTTAAACATTTTCAAAGTGAAAATATATATATTTTTTAATCAGCAGCAGTTGGCTCTGGGGATGCCGACGCACCTTCCCTTCGACATCAAATATATTTAAAAAAATAAGTTTCTCTCTGTTAATAAATAAATCAATATGAATTCATAATTATTGGGCCATACTGAACAATAAATTATTTTATGAATGAATCAGCATAGACTATCCTAATTATAGCAATGAATTGCATTTTTAGGCATTGCAATATTGTAAATAAAGAAAACTAATGGGATATACAAAAACGTTTATATTATAACGTACATTTGAACTCTTCTATGCTCAGAGGATATGCTTATATTTCCCTACACAATTCTGAGCATGTTCATTAAAAAAAAGTTTGAATCTGTAAGATAGTCTGGAACTGTATCCTAGCTAGGAGTTAAATGCCTTATCTACGCTTTGAGGGGCACCCGGAGAGAAAGGTTTTTATTTTCTTCCACCGAGGGAGCGGGTTTCCCAGGCCGTTTCTTTTCTATGCCAGAAGTGGAAAATTGGAGCGTACTGTTCAAAAGCCTGGAGGCGTTCCTCCGATTTTCCTCGGTTCATATTTTGAAGCCAAATAAAATATGCCGTCTCTCTTGGAATGATTTCTGTTGTGAAAGACAGACAAAGGCATGGGTTCACAAGCGTTTTACTTCTAAAAACAATTTATATGAAAAACGAAATACTTTTTTGTTTAGAAAGTGCTTTATTTTTCAGAAAATATATATGTGGCTACAAACGTCAGTGCTCATAAGTGCGCAATCGTGAATTTGTTGCACATACCGTTATTTTTCTGAATAGCATGTGTGTGTAAGTGTATAATATTAACGTAATTGTTACTTTCTTCCAATATGTTTATTAAACTCTTACCTTGATATAGACCTATGGGTATTTGAAATTAAGAGCTCATTACTTGGAAGGGGGGTTCCCTACAGTATGAGTTTTTAGGTAACGCCTGGGCTAAAAAGCATAGGGAAATGAATTATATATATTCAAATAAAATTGCACGGTACCTCTATATGTTTAAGTGTTTCTTTCTCAAACAGAGGTGTTATAGGGGACGAAAGACGCTTTAAACTACGTGTGTGGCTTGTATTATGCAAGACATTTTCCACAAAATTGGTATGAAATCGTCGATTTGTTGCACACAGCGTAAGGCTGGCGAATAGCTCCATATGCCATACTGAGTAACACTATTGAAACAATTAGTTCCTACTGTCATGGTACTTCCCACCAGAAAACTACCGTGGCCAAGTATTCAATGGCCTAACAGAATGGCGATCGAGCATTTCAAATATGCCCCCCAAAGGAAGGGTCTACCCGCTTCCCTCCGGGGAACAGCGTGTCTGTTCTTCGCAGACTTTTAACCTGACATGTTGCTTGTTTGGTACTTAGCGTGCTTTCCTATTTTATCAAAGCCATGCGGGAAATTGCATAACACAAATATTCCTGTTATATAAACACCTTCATACTTTTGTTTGTGATTGTGAATAAAATGGCACCATTAGATAACAACTAAATTTAAAATAATATTTATATGTGCAGTAGTTTTTCCTTTTAGAATGAAAACAATTTGATATATTTCATCATCTAAACTTGTTAGGGATGCATGTCTGTCACAAAAAACAAATCTCAGTATAAACTTCAGTGACAAAATTTGTTAAATGTGTTATTCTTATTGCCAGTGTCTAATAACAGTGCCAAAGCCAAATTTTATCAAGTGGTCACAGAATTGCCCTTGGTTTGATAACACGCAACTCAAGCCAGTTTAAGTGTGAATAATTTAAACCAAAACTAGGCCTACATGTTTTCTCTGAACATGCATTTTGACAGGAATAGTCAATTTGCCTGACAGTATTACCTTTGACACAAATACAAAAATGAATGCGAGGCACAGAAGACTTTGGACGATGTTAGACTGATTCATAGGTTGCACATTTAAATCTGAGGAAGGGAATGGGTGTTGTAAGAAACAGCAGCCATGATATATACACTTTGGGATCATACTTCTAATCAATGGTGGCTAGTTCAAACCCCAACTCTGTTGTTGTGTCATTGAGCGAGCTGCTTACATTAATTGTTTTACTAAATTGGCACCTGAAAACAAACCTGGCCTTCTGTGTGGGAGTGTGTGTCTCCTGCCCAGCAATGGATTGGCATTCTGTTCTGAGTGTACCCTGTGTTATCCGTGTGTTGAATGCAAATGTATCTCGCATGGTAAGCAAATAAAAACAAAATACAATCAGATCGGTTACTAGACCAAATATAGCCAATTTAATTCATTTAAACAATACATAGAAGCATCTATGGTTAAACCCAGAGGCTATTTTGACTTGAACTACCTTTCTGGAATTCTGGAAATAAATAAAAAATTGATTTCTAGTAATTCCTACTATGTGTGCATTAACTTTTCTAAATGGGTTGTGTTGTAACAAACACAACAATTAAGATGATTTAAGTAATATGATTATATATATTATGTAATACAAATATTTAGTATAATCTAGTACAAATGCTGTATTTTAGATTCATTTCGATGTCTCTAATGTGCATCTATGAGACATTTTTAGCTCCAAAGCTGTGTATAACAGATAATGGGAACTTAAGAAATGTTTTAAATGGCATGTTTTACATGTTGCTTGTTTGAATGGTGTAGCTCTGGATGGAAGTTTGAAAGTACGCTGCAGTATTGTGCTCAGGCTTGAACATGATGATGTAACCCTTCGGAAAGAAGTAACCAAAGAGGATACCATATAGGCTGCACAAAATGGAGACGGCATTCAACGCTGTAATGTGTTTCGCTGTGATGATGAGACGTAACGTGAGGAAGGTCGCCCAAGCAATATAAAATATTAACAAGCTGAACGTTATGGTTTTACCCTCGTTGTAATTCTTTGGCAGGTCGGTTCCGATGTATGCAAAACTAAAACAAACAACACTGACTAGCCCTATAAATGTAAATATCACATAGAAAATAGCTTTATTTCCTAAGCTACAATCAAATATGATTTCTTTTTGTAATTTAATTTGGATGGGCAGAGTGCCTTTTTCACTCACCCACAACCCACAGAGAAAAAACTGAACTAGAATGCATATCAATACGGTGAGCCACTGCCCATTGTGCTTGACCCAGAAGCCATAGGCCTTGGGTAACTTAGCAGCCATTTTAAAGACACAGACAATCTGGAAGGAGCGTACAGCCAGGCACGACAGACAGGCGGTGTAAAACACCACGAATACGGGGATTCGCAGAAAACAACATACATGTACAGGCTTACCTATGAAAAAAAAGACACTGACACTGGACAAACTCAAGCAAGTCAACATGCAGAAACTCATCTTCCCACCCGCAGACTTCACCACAGGGGTCTCACTGTTGAAGGCAAAGAGAATTATGATGCCCACCGAAGAGACAAGAAAAAAAACAACTGAGAAAATTAGCCATATGGACATAGGGTCCGAGTATTTCAGGAACTCTAAAGAGTATTTGGTGCATGACGTGCTTCCATTTAAAGACCACTCGTCTTCTTTACATGCGACGCAGTTGAAGGGATCCGCTGTGGAAAAAGTCAAAACGTTTGACCATCAGTTTCTGTGTTTACTCCGGTTGGGAATGTATGCGAACTTTATGCAAAAAGGTTTGAATATCATGCGACTGATTGTTCCCAAATGTATGTCTATAATCAACACCTACAGATTTTAACAACAGAAGTAACAAGTTAATTCTGTTAACAAGTACCTGTGTAATTAATGTACGTTCCATTGGAGCAAATCTCACAATCAAAACAGCATTCATGAAATCCTGTTTGTACCCTATGGTAGCCTTTGTCACACTCCGGGGAACACCTCCATATTGGAATCTGCAAAAACAGTTTTAGCAAATCACAATGACTCCAGGTCTAAGATTTTAGAGTAGGTGGCATGTTGGAGGGGGGCATACCTTAAATGTGTTATGTATGTGTTATGTATGTAACCCATGAGAATAAACGGGCAGCGCTGTCAAATTAGATTTATAATTAGATTTGTGTAACTAAAGAACTTTTCGAAAAAAATAAAAATATGTAGCGTTGAGTGACGATTTATCATTCTGTATGTTCAACATAATGAATACATATCAAATAAAAATAAATAAAAATAGAATTACCGATCCATTGTCACGCCAGTTGATACGTTGCTCGTCAATGAAGAACCTGCCTTGGTCAGATCGGTAGAACCCAATTCTCTGGAACAAATTGCTTGCATTCCAGTCCCAGTATACAATGTCGTAGTTGGCAGGCGAGTCGCCATTTTCATCGAACTCCACACTGTAATTGTATAAACTGAATTTGACCCTTTTCAGAGCATTAGTGACCTATGAGCAAAGGGAGGACGAGAATGTCACCAATGCACCCAATCAAAGGTAAGATAAGTGCGTGAATTGTAAATAGAGACCGTAGCGGAATATGTCAGTAGCCTAATGTTTTAATTACATTTAATTACATAGTAAGAAAACAAGGAAAATGATACAACCGTGTTTAACAGCCAATTACGCTGCCAGTAAATTCGATTTGGATATAACATCTAATTTGAATATGAGCAATTGTTTGGTGTGTGTATACTGAATAAAACTCTGTACCCATACAGTGCTAAGGAAATACATTTTGCGGTTTAAACGATTGAGAGACATAAACACGTCGACACTTCCACGTTGGAAGTGGTCGTGGGAAGTATCAAGTCACATATGCTACTTAAGTATCCGTAGTTCTCTGTTGCCCCCTGTTGGTTTTCCAGATGAAGAGGGAACGTGATCTCTTTGATAACAAAACCTAAAGTATCCTAGGTAGCTTGTTATGACTCTCATTTATTCTGAAGGTCAAACAACTCAGTTTTAAGACAGGGATCTGTGTGAAGATAATAACTATCACACCATTTGTCTTGGGAGGCTAATGATTTTTAATGAGTCTTAAAATCTCACGCACCTTTGTGTTAAAATGTTACATTTCTACGGTCAAATTTTCATGGAACAGCACTGTACTTCAAAAACATCAAATCATATGATTTGTCTTATAGGCTGGCATGGTCACTTATGGGCTACTTTCTAAATATATATGACTAAATCATTCCTTGGTCATTTGAAAAAAAGATAATCACATTAAAATAAACAATCATTTAAAAAGAATATCATAGCTTACCAAATATGGGTAGACAGGCCCTGAGATATTGCAGTCCTTTGATCCACACTTAAGGACTTTGTGGAGGGCATGAGCCACAGCATACACAGCTGAGTAAATGCTAAAACTGTACGTTGAATCTTCCTCTAATATGGACTTTGGGTCAACAGTAGTGCATTCAGTGCAGACCTGGTTGCATGTGTTCACTTTGAGCACACAGGATGTTTCCCTGTGTGATTTTTTATCCTCTCTTTTCATTGTGTTTAGAAGAAACTCTTCAAACCCAAATAAGGTTTCATGACCTTTGATTGTAACTCCTAAAACAGTTCCAATAGTCTCTATTCCACCCTCTTTTGCCAAATCATGGCTAATAGACCATATCTCACTGGCAATCCATATCTTCTGTACATTGTATTGTATGGCATCTTTGATGAAGGGGACCACATACTCAATGTTGGCCAAAACCACAACAACTTCGATTTTATTAATGTTAATGTTATGAAATATATCAAACGATTTGTCAGTTATGGTTCCTTGGTAACCTAAACATATGTTGGCTGACCTGCACTCTTGAATAAAACTTGTTAGAGCATCTTGGCTATAGTCGTTGTTGTCTCCAATGAATGCAACCCAGTTCCACTGAAATTTCTTCAAGATGCTGACAATTGCCCGCACTTGGTGGATATCATTTGGAACTGTTCGGAAGAATGAAGGAAATAAACGTTTGTTGCTCAGTTGTGCAGTCGAAGCCCCATAACTTACCTGCAAAGAAGAAAACACAATTGCTTATGCTTGCTTCCTAACAAATGTAATTGACGAGAAATGAAATGCTACAAGAAATGGTAATTTACCATTGGAATAAGGCTGGCCATGAAAAGGGGTGCAACGGTCAGGGTTTTTGTACTCCCAAATGGACCAGTCACAGATATGACTTTGGACATATATTGTGAACTCTTCTTGAAAGAAATGGATCCGTTTAAGGACAAGAAGTCCAATGCAGCCTCATGGTTGTATAATTCTGAGCAGTAGTCAAATATCTCATAGCCAAGCCTGACACCAGGCAGAAGATCACTGGAGTTGTTAATTTCCTCGATAGCAAACCTCATCACTTGGACATGGAGAAAGCTTGAAGGCATGAACTTAAATCTGGAATAAAAATGCTTGTCAGATTCACAGTGAATGACAACTTCCATTGACAAGAAGGACTTCTGAGTCACCACAACACACACATCTCCATGCAACTTTGTCAAGGTGACTCTTTCACATGCACACGTCCATTATAAATACACCATCCACATAATATGTGACGATTTGTGAAAATCATGAAAACTGTGGTGGGAGTTAAATTTATATGATATATGGCATTAAAAAATATATGTATTTACAGACACAGATAAATGTGTAGTTCTGCTGTCCTTCTCTCATATGACTGGAATACAAATGTGCATTATGTGTGTTTCCAACGGAAACACTACCAATCGGCAATTATATTTTTTATATACTTACGTACTTTTAAAAAAAAAGTTCAGATAAATGTATATGCTCATATTGATTGCCATGGAAATACTATATAGTTGTTTCATGATTGAAGGTTTAATCAATGGTTGGGCCATTCCAATCCTCAAAGGTTGCAGGGAGTTCCAGATTTCATTCTTCCAAAGAGTTTTAATTGTTTGATTGAGGTTCTTATTTGGATACTAAATCAAGTAGTCAACCTAACTCAGCCTAGTTGTAAACACATGACTAGATCAAATCTGTAAGAAATACAGGCCTCCTGGAGGACTTAAATTTATAACCACAGCCTTACCGCCCAAAACAATTATCTTATGCTTGAGCATAGTTTCAAGTTTAAATTAGACTGAAAATATTTTGGCAGAAATACTTTTTTGGAACTATGGAATGTTATTTAATGATGGCATACAGCTATAAAAACTGTAACAATTACAATAAAACCCCCAAGACACTACCACTACAGACTGTGAGAGAAGGGGAGGGGTGCCCTCCATAGAACTCACTGGATAACTAGCAACCCACAGCATCATTCCTGTCTTGATTGGAAAGATTATAAAAGCAGGCTCAGAGACAATACCTCAAAACAGTAAACGTTTTGCACTCACCTTTTGCACTGCAAAGTTACTGGTTGCCTGTGGGATTCGCCAAGAATGGCACCAATGTTGTGAATTTCAAAAAGCCCACCCAAAATGTAATCTCCATGCAACCTCAAATCTTGAAACAGACATGTTTCTACCGCTTCTGTCCACTCCCAACACAGAACTGCGATGCATAACACGAGCCTTGCGTTTTGTTTCATTGCCATGGTTGGCGAAACGCACAAAAACCTGTTGCTTTGTGCCTTTATGCCTTTATGCCTCTGAAGTTACAATTAACTAGCACAATGTTTTACATTTTTATTGTAGATTTCCATGCATGCTGATTGTGCGACATGCTTCACGGAAGCGTTACTTACCACTTCCAGCTGAAGCCCGTCAGTGAGGTTTATGAAAATAACTGGTTCTTGTGAAATGTCTGTGCGGCTTCTGCTGACTGATGTTAATGCATCCCAGGACTCTTTGCGCTCTTGTGCGTGATTTGGCCATCCCGAAAAGCGCTTCTCCAGCAATGCGTCTCCACCACGGTCGTCGAAAGGAGAGTAGAGCTGTCTAATTAGACCAGAGACGAGCCCAACTAAAGGGCTACTCATTGATTTAGAAAGACTGAAGGATATAAATAGCAGGCTCAAATCTGCTGCTAGCCACTATAATCTACTTTTACAGGGACAAGACTCAGGCTAAACTACACCGCGTTCCAAATTATTATGCAAATTGGAATTCAGTGTCATAAACATTAAATGCTTAGTTTTTCAATCAAACTCATGGATGGTATTGTGTCTCCGGGGTCCTTGGATCACTGAAATCAATCTCAGACACCTGTGATAATTAGTTTGCCAGGTGAGCCCGATTAAAAGAAAACCAC
>JAOVYW010000101.1:5097396-5124355 GCA_025775045.1 Hiodon tergisus
ACCCTAACAGTTGATGACTTGAAAATTATACTGACTGTCATTTGCATCAACTATTTAGGAAAATCAGTGTAAAATATAATTTGCATAATAATTTGGAACACGGTGTAAAAAAAAAAAAAAAAACTTGCTGATATTTCATTTACTATATTTATTGTTGAAAAACGGCAGTAAAATAATACAATTTTTTTTATAAACATAATTGTGATTCATGGTTCATATATGCATAATGCATTATGCAACAACAGTGTTGCTGTAATGACCATCTTCTGGATCAGTGGTTTGTTAGAATCAAATAACTGGAGAGACATTTCAAGAATCTGGCGTGTTCCCATTTCATTCACCTCTGCGTTTTTAGATGTTTTAAGGTGCCAACTTCATTCTAATGGTGGTGACACCCACACACCATCCAACCGCAAGAGTCAAATATATGTCAAAACTGAAATACTTTAGCTAAGTACAATAGAACAAACTCTAACGAACATGTACCATATGTAAATTGTGCAGGCATTGCATAGAGACACATAGGGACACATTCATTTTATTACAAATATTTTACTCAGGAACTGAACAGACTTCTGTCACACCTGCTTGCTTATCTAAATTAGTTTATGTACTGTCTATTAACATCAGTAAATACTTATGTATATGCATTTACATATCTGAATTAGCCACAGTTACTGTATATATATATTATATATATATATATATATACACACTTCAGAGTACTTTAGAAGATGCCTTAATACAAAAGCGGTAGGGATACTTCATATGCGTAGTAGGACCACTGAAAACTGTAAAGGAATTCAAAACATTTTCTCTGTGCACTTGTTCTTTGTGTGCTATTTAGTGTACCCATTTTACAACAGAAGCAAATTTATTACTAAAGCTGTAGTTGACCCAAAACCATCATTTGGGAAATGGGCGCTAAAGGAGAACTGCACTATTTAAGTACAACATTGGCAACATAAAAGCAACACTAGAATTGTTTTTGTTTTTTTAATAAGGTCATTTGTTTTGGGTTAACATTTTGTTAAAACGTACAGCCAATGTGACTGCATATTGGCATTGATATACATCTGCAATTCAAAAATGCTTTACGATGGTGGTTCACGGTATCGCGGACACTTCGAGTTGCCATGAAATCTGCTCTCTTCAATGCAGGAACACCTAACATGCAGCCTGCTCTACCCATAACTCCAAAGGCAAAAGACAGAATACCAACTGCTTGTGATTTTCCGGCGTGTAGAATCCCTGAAATAAGTACTGGGATACTTTTCCATCTCCACAAGCAAACCGGGTACAGACACTGTAACTAAAACATACATTTCAAGCATCTTTTAATACAGTAATTTTGAAGGGCAAAAAAAGAATACAATGAGAAGGTATTAAATAGTTCCAGGTGGTGCTAAACAGGTTTTGTGGTTAAGGCGCATTGGCCTGAATTTGCAGGTGTATTAAGTGTAGCATGGAAAGCGCCTTCCTCTTACAAATGTCTCATTTGCATCTTTTTGCCTTTAGCAGTGAATACATATCTATAACCACTTTTCTAAATTGCAGTGTTCGAGTTTAATAGTTTGGCGGGTTCCGGTCAGAATGGTCTATAATATAATAATAATAATAATAAGTCTTATAATAGAAGGGACAACATACGAGACTTCCCTTTCACACAGTCACACAACTGGAATTAACAATTAGACAAATGTATTAAAATCATGTGTTCGTATTTTAATCTTCAGCACATTAACCTGAACATGCAATGGCTTATATCTGATAAAGGTTTTTATAAAGATAGTACCCAATTTGTTTTAAATGACAAACACTTCCAAACATACTTGAAGAGTTTTTTTTAATCATCTGCCTAATTAACCCTTACAAGCATTATTGGTCAAAACAACCCATTGAAAACAAGATGCACAACGAAGGAAAAGAAAATTGATCCTATGCAAGTCTTGTGTTCCTGGCTTTTCAGGTAATCTCCAAGGTTTTCAAAAACAAACAGATAAGCCATTTTTATAACTGGACCTCTCTGGCACAGATAAATGCCAAAAATGAAATAAAAAATAAAACTTTACACCCTTCCATCAATTTGCACGCCCCAAAATTAAAAGCTCCCAACTTTTCTTAAGTTTGTTCTGTAAAGAGAGAAAGAGAGAGAAAATGTTTTTGTATGGAATGATTTGATTTGACAATAGCTGTTTGAGATTAATATTCAACAAATAAACAGAAAATCAGAATGTGGATACCGTTTTTACATGAAATCTCTAGATGCCATTAATTTGACCTCTGTCAGACAATAATACTAGGCAAAGTACAAAACGTCAATTGTAAAGTGTGATTCTATGCATTAGGGAGGATGCGTTAGATAAAAAGTGAATTAAAGGTAAAAAGTAATACGTTTCCAAGGCAACCGCTTCCTACTCTGCCGTTTGTTAACCCTTTTATTTAAAAAAAGAAAAAAGATATATTTTACCTAAAGCACACAGTAAATACTCACAGTATGTGAACAGAAGGCTGAAACAGACCCATACTAATCTACCCTAATAGGAATACATCAAGGCTAACACTATTTGTTCTGTGTGAATGGGTAAACCACAGAGGCTAAGCTGACTAATGAAACCAGCTGAGAGGAAACACACAGGAATTGTCTGCGAAGGTTAGAAGTAGCTTTAGTCCTCTTGGGGATAATTCTAATCTAGTAAGAAGCCAACGATCACATCTTCTTCAACCATTTATTTTGAGGGACTCAGAAATGTAACTGATCTTGACATCAGTGCAACAAGAAAATAAAATTTTAAAAAATCTTAAATCCATTATAAAATCCCAATGAATATCCACAAGTGTAAAAAGTCCTTCTATACGCACAATTTTCCTCAATTTACTCTGCAGACTAAAGAGCCTCAAAGGGAGGATCACAACTTGACCGGGATGATCAGTAAAACGGGACTTTATTAAATCGGTGGGATTCCCTTTCGGGTCTCAGGATGAACAACACCGTCAGCAAAATGCCGCTGAGAGCTGAAGTCCTGGGGAGTTCTGGATCCTGGGGCTCCATATCTAAATCTCATGTGCTGCTAGATCTCAAAGGCAGGATGCTGCACTTACCCTGCGTGAATGCAGGGTAATGTCTCAACAGAAAAAAAGACGCCCCGGCCCGACTCATTCCCCTCAGCTCACAGGCAAACAAAGTTATTTATATCGAAATCAGTCCGTTTACAAATTCCATCTTCCCATCTACTTCCTGACACTATCGCAACAGCCCTCCCCCCCAAACACCCTTCTTCCCTCCAATACCAATAACATTTTAAATATTTTCGGTGATTTCAGATGCAAATGTTTTAACTAGCAAAAGTTTTCCCTGTGTCTTCCTTGCCTCTGTAGGTCCTTTTTCCATGTGTGAAGGGTATATATCTGTACTTGACCATATGCTGCAAAAAAAATAAAAAAATAAACATGAATCCAGAAGTTTCATTCAGAATAATAAGACAATTAAAATAACCAATTGAAATTTACTTGTAAGCTTTACCATTACGCAAAAAACAAAACTACGGGTTGTGCCAAAGACAGCTTTTTAATGCAGAGGTTCTAAATTATTTTCCCATGATGGAAAAATTAAAATGAAAGTGTAGTTTCCATACCTTAATCTGCCTCTTCATGGTAATGCAGAATAGCATGATGAAGTACATAACAAGTATCGGCCAGAACACTGGCACGTTGAAGGCTTCGAAAAACGTGCAAATCATTGCTATGACAATGCCTTTCGTTGCCGAATGCCTAAAACAGAAAGTTGAAAAGAATATCAGCAGTAGTATTCTTTCTTGCTTCCTTGACGAACGCTGCCAACAGGACAAAAGAGGGGTCGTTCTCCAGCCTTCGAAAACTGAAGAAAGTATGGTGGAGGTGTGGCAGGAACACCAATTTCTCTTTCTTTTGTTCAGCATTTTTAATTGTACAAGGAAATCTCAAAGTCCTTTACGTGATGGTCTTGATAATAAAAGGCAATTCAGTTAACACAAAAGCTAAACGTAGCATTTAACATTATATTTTTAAATAAGGAGCAGCTAAAGTGAAACTCCCTGAAAGCAAGCCAGAGTTTTTCCCATCCTGATTGCTCATTGAAGGAGACAAGATTCATTTAAATTGCTTTGGAACTTCAGCCCCCGAGTAAATAAATGATTGTTGAACCTGTTAATGGCAAAGCAGATACTGAGTGGGGGTAGTGTGTACTCCCATGGGAATCCAATTCTTATGTCACTCGCATTCAATTTTCCTTTCACATCCCCAGTGTATGCTGGCTTTGCTAATTTCATCAAAATGCAGCTGTTTGTGTGAGAAATGGAGAGAATATGGATCACGCCATTACATACCTAAACCCTACCATTAAAGTAGTATTCTACTTAAGTTCAAAAGCACAACTCCCTCATAGTACAAATAATAAGTTCCAGCATGAGAACTTGCAGATCTTATGACATTAGCAATATCCATGCTCCCATTATACTCTCCTGAATGAGGTCTACAATTCCGCAATGGAAAAAGTTGCAGTCCGCGACAAGACATCTTGTGTAGCACATGTCACTTGCAAATCCCTGAGCTAGTGATGAAATCACAACTCAATAGGTAAGTGCATCTCTGATTGCGGAAAGAGAAAAATATAATATATAATGGATTCTACTGATGGGTACACTCAGGGGCTGTGGTTTAATGTTACCACATATAACCCGTTTTGACCACAATATAGTTTTTCCCAATTATTCATTTATTCAGAGCTACTGGTTCGTCCCACCCACCTCCCAATTTATTCTCATTTAACACACTGTAGACCACAGCACTGTACAGAAGGTTCAGCACAAACTGGTGGATAGGTGGTACCTCTGACAGCCCTACTAGCCAAGAGTCCAAAGATATCAACAAAGTTCACATTTTGCCATTAGCCTAAGTTAATGTGAAACCGTGCTCAATCTGCACTGGGGCGAGTGCTTTAACAACTGTGCCACTCAGGAGACATCTAGTCTCAAATTTTGACCCTTTGCTGAAACTTAAAAGGAGATGGTACCACTTGAGAGCAGGCTCAAACCTGGATCCTGTCCATGTCAATTGGTACTGGGAGTCTCTGAGCAAATGGCATGGACCCAGGCTAGAGTGGGCTAAATCGGGTCAAAGCGTTCTTGGACTGCAGCTCGCCGGGTGCCTGCAGGCCAGCATCGCTGTTAAGTGAGGAACATGCACCCCCTCCAACGTCCATCAAACTGTATGGACATTTTGACCTGTAGTGCATTAACTGACAGTGGCTGGGTGGGAGGAGTTTCCTACGCGCAGCCTTGCTCCCCAGTGTGTGGTCAGTGAAAATGAGCTGAGACATGGGTACAAAAGGTAATTGTCTATATTACAAAATACATTTCTTAATCAACAAAAAGGAACATATGGAGCAGAGCTGAATTGTAAAGTTTCTTACCAAAATTTAAACTCGGGCAGCCTTCTAATAAAAGGCCGAAATTCTTCATTTTGCTTTGTGGGTAATGCAGGACCTTCATCTAGAGGAAATAAGCAGGAATGAGTGTATTCAATTCTTTACCTAATAAAACAGGACGACACTTGAATTGTTAATTTATTTCAGTTTTTTTAAGTTTACTTAAATCCTTTAGGAATGTGTGTGCAGGATATAATAAAATACTATATAATACAATAAAATCTTTTTACTTTGAAATGTATCATGGAAACTAATTAGCAATCGTTTACAAGTTTCTACTTAATCTTCAAATAAGATATTGAGACTTGCCTACATCCTCCAGCAGTGAGGGATCCACTTTCGGTGACAGAAAAGCAATGAACAGGTTGAGATGATATATTCCCAAAGCGTACGTAACTATGTACCATCCCTGTACGCCAGAGGGAAACAACACAGTGTCAGTCTTCATGAGAGAGCCTATTGTGCTTTCATTTTTTGAAGGAACACATAATTTTTATGACCTATGCTGAAAAATGTTCAACTTTTGTTATCAATTACGAACGGAAAAAAAGAAGTATATTTGAAACCATCACATATCAGAGGAAACTTAACCAGCAAAGGAAGCCTTTTTTGAAAGCAGTGGATAAAAGTGTCTGGTTTTCTGAGATGTTGGTCACAAGGAAAATGGTGACACCAATGACACCTTTTTAATTAAAGCATGAAAGGGTTTTACCTGTAAGATATACACTCTAATCATGTAGATGGCAGTTAAGAGTAGTGTGACTCCCCATCGCACAGCTGAGAAGGGCGTTGACTTGTCCAACCATGACTGGTAAACCTTAAGAGATACACAGCATTTAGTCATTGTAACAATGTCGATAAACATGGTCCAATTTCCACCACAGGCCAAAGAAAACTACCTTTACAGGCCAAGATTAAATCGCAACGGTAAAGATGGTAACAACATATAAAGTACCAAGAAAAACAACAACTAACAACATTCTAATATTCAATTTATTTATTAAAGAAGGTTATGCAACACCCAATGCCCCCATCTGTAAAAGTGATCAACCCCACCTTCAGCAGCAATAACTGCAACCAAATGCTTCCTCTAGTTATTGATTTGTCTCTCACAGAGCAGTGTTTTTAGGATACAAACATTGACATTATCCTAGCAACAACATTCTTCCAGAAGACACATAGGTACTCATTGGCCATGTACATTATGCCATTACACTTAACAAAAGTGACTTACACATCTCGTAATTTCTACATCCATCTATTTATACAGCTAGACATTTACGGAAGCAATTCAGGTGAAGAACCTTGCTCATGGATACAACACCTAACAGTCCGGTTATATTATAAGACAAACTCTGATGCACTAGTTGTTGACGTTGCTGAAAGGGCCCTCTTTAGTGTCATGTGTAAAAGAGCACAAAAACTAAATCTCAGGCAGTATTTCGTTGGGAAAGCCTCTCTCCAGCCACTAGTCCATTGCCATTATCCTCAGCGACTTCCCATAAACATAATATATTCCCATTAAACTATTTTAACATGCTATATTGGTCATAGCATGGCATGACATTTGTATTGACAAATACAATGATGAAAAACTTCCCATTTCCTATTGATGCAGAAGTCTTCAAAGAATCCACCGGGTTTATTATTTTATTGTGGGGGTTCTGAAGAGAATATCTCCCATGATAATCCAGGGTGCATTTAAAAATGGTACTCTTATTTGGACTTAAATATAAAAAGCGAGAGACATTCAAAATGACACATACCTGCCCAAGCCTTGAGAAAAAACGTCCAATTGCTGATGGCTTGCCATGGATTGACTCCCCTGCACTGTCCCCTTCTGACATTCTGTCCCTCTGGAAGAAAAGAATGGCCATAACAAGCTGTCAGTAGGGAGTTCTCATTTTGCACATTGTAATACAATAACATCTTGTTTCTAAGCAATTATATTTAATAATTTCATTTTTTTTTTTTTTTACTTTAATTACGTGAACCACCATTTTCAAATAAGTGACCATGTGTATGTAGCCTGTCAACAGAAAAAAGCATATACCCCACCTTTTGGGGGGTATATGCTTTATATCCAGTTTGGCCGTATTGTGCTGTGCATTAACGGGAATAATAAAGGATGGTATACGATTGCCATGATCAGCAGAATCAGACCGAAAGGAACAATTTACACATCAAATATTTCCAACTTTACTTGGTTTTACACATTCTAATACAAGTTGCAATATCGAATACACCGAAAATTACTGATAAAAATGACAAAGCTGACACCTTTATCAATGTTTATATTTTTTTACATCTTGATGAGGTTTAAATGCATGATGCTCTGGATTTCAAGATGTTTGGCGTTTTGTTATTGTTTGTAAACCCGAGGCCAAAAACTGATTTTCCCACCAGTGTGCATTGTACAACAACTGTAGGAAGTATTTCCGAGAATCGAAAATTGAATTGAATTACTGATGCCTTTACTTGTACCATCTTCACATTCGAAAAAATCTTACATTTCTAGTTCAGCCTCTCTTTTCATTGGTTAAACAATTGTTTATTTAACCAAACCCTCGTTGTACCTGGCATAAATCGCTAGCTATACAAATTACAATATCGGTGAAGTCTAATCCCTAAAACTTGATGCTACTTAGATCTAAAACAAAAAAGCTACTATACACATACACTTAACAAATTATCAATATTTAGGTTAGTTATCCATAAGTTAATTACTACCAACTGTGATCATTAAGACGGACACCGATAAACACATTCACTATGTATTTAGCGAATATACTTTGCTGTGACATTATTTTTTAAATGGAGCTTGGAACCCAAGAATACACATTGTACTATTCCGAAGAATGTCAAAAAGATGCTAGCAGGCTAGATTTCACTTGGCTACCTACTTACTGCCAGCAAGTGTCACGATATATCAATGATTATATGAATAGCAACATACAGATGATTACAACCTAATAGCTACCTGACTACCTTATTATGTTTTTCAATACACGGTTTGATACTATGGTTTCTCCACTTTCAAAGTAGCAACGACAACGATAGCTATCTTGTTTCATATTTTAAATGCTTAAGCACTCTAACCAGTAAGTCGTCTCATTTTGGCGTTCGTTGTGCCTTAAAAAAAGTACAACCTGGAAGGTGTAGTTTTTCTTACATCAGTCTCTCCTTCGGGAAAAAAGGTCAATGCATTATATTGTGACCATTACTCCCAAAATGTAACAGAGAACTATCCGGCAAACCACGAGTCACGGAAAACTGGATGCTGTAGTCAATACTCAACAACCATCTGGAAAAACAACATTAAAGGCCGTTGATATAAACTACAAATACCGTTAGCAACTGTAGAACAACTCACTTACGGCCAAGAGGTTAACGACGCTCTACAATATTGCTTCAGAGTTCTGATTTGTCGAGGACATGCGTTGTTCATCTATTTCAGCATCAGCTACGTTTTTTTTAAAAACCCGAACTAAATTTGTATTTGCTTTTTAAATACGATCAAATATCAACATATTAGCGTTCTCTTACCTGCTGTTGCAGTTATGTCGCTATCTGTTCGGGCTTGCTACCGTGCACCAGTTCCCGGAAAGTGAACCAATGTGAACACGTCAGTACTTCCGCTGGAAACACGACACCAATTCTGGAACAGTGTTGCCAGATTTGTTTTCAATCCCATTCCCACGTAGGCTAAAATCCCTCCCACTAATGGAGAAATTGCAAAATTTAGACATTTCAACTACGTCACACATATACTATCATGTGTTTCCCTGATGGACAAAACATATCAAGAACGGCATAATATTCCAAGTAGGCTAACCGAAAATAGCACTACATTTCGCGTTTAAAAAGAAAACTAGAGTTTTACCGGTTTCAGGTTGTAATAACATGTGGTGGGAGCTTGCATTCTGAAATCGAATGATCCGTTATATTGGGTTGCGATGGTTTCCTTAACAAGATGATAAATATTACCTTGAATATACTCGTTTGAGGTCTCTGTAGTTAACACCAATGATAGGAAGTTGTTTTTTGTTTCCCCAGTTCTGGGGATGTTTAAATGATGATTTGTGCTCTTAGTAAAACATGCACTATATAATTTATGTAGTCTTTGTATCATCTGCCGGTGCATTACAATCATGCATTGACTGGGTGAAGAAGGATCTCACGTCACAATACACCTGGAACATCTAAACCTCAACAGATATTTAATGATAGTGAGAAGTTTTTTTTCTCCAATTCACAAATTATAGTAAATAGTGGAACCAAAATCACTGACAAAGATTTATTATCCTTCCTTCCATCCATCCGTCCATCCATCCATTTTCGACACCGCTTATCCTGGTGAGGGTCGCGGGAACATCTGAGCCGATCCCGGCAGCATAGTTTGCAAGGCAGGGATATACCCAGGACGGGACGCCAGGCCATCGCTGGGCAAAGATTTATCTTGGTCACTAGTTTTATTATTTTTACTTTAGTATTATTATTATCACAAGAAGCATTCTGACTGAAACACCAAACCAGGTTATTTAAATGCTGAACATACATTATTAGGTGGGTAATTGTGTTGTAAAAATTATTATCTTTTGGTATACTGGGTACATATGCAACTATGGTACGTAGATACCATTCATTTTCCCCAGGCTGGCGGCAAGGACTTTATGACACCCTTTTCCTGGGATTGGGATTTATTTTTCTCTAATTTCTTTGGAGGCCAATGGTAAGGTAATTGTGTCCTCGTTTCTTTCATCTGTGTAAACTGGGAGCTTCCATCTTTGACCCTTCAACCCTGAGGAACACAATGTGAAGTTAGTACAAGTATTATTAATGTTTGTGTATATGAAATGATAAGAATAATCCTCCAAACTAAAAAGAAGAGGGTTCAAACATGCCAATTATTGGCCTTAGCATTGTATTGGGTTTATTTTATTAGTTTTGTATTGTCAATGGGCATATTTGCTCAAGGGACACTTGACAAATATTGGCTTGAACATGCTTTTAAGACATTCCCAGATAGTTACGGAACAGGGCTGACATAAAATGTGGTGTATGTGAGAAGGATTTTGATTCCTGAGATTGGAAAACATAAAAACATATTTTTGTGGAGGGTAAACACATCCTCCGTCATATCCACACTCACAATAATAGACATATAAATACATTTTATGGAAAACACACTGTAAAATTGAATTACCAAGACGCTCGATTTTCTTGTGATAGCCAATGTGAGCTAAATTAATCATATAACAAATATTTGTCAGTTTCAATTTTATCGACACCTAACCGCCCAAAATCACGAAGGCTAGCCGTTAGCTACACGTTCCACTAATACCAGCGAAACCAATTATTACAGAAGAAAGCATGATTTTGTTACATGTTGTTTAAATGGTTACATTAATCTCAAGTGTTCTGAAGAAATGCATGTAAAAAACATTATTAGTCGCTTATTGAAAACTCAAACATGTATACTGCGCTGGTTGGAGCTATAGCCGCAGCAACATCGCTTTCAAAGTCAGCATCCTTATATGAATTAGCTAGTTAGATTATTATATTTATATATATTTTTTTACAGCATATTCAACTCTCTTACAACAATAAAATAATGCCGAGTTTTTTCACCTGAGAATGGTAAATACGCTGCATTTTTTGTGGACCGTACCACTTACGGAGATATAAAAAGCATCCATTATGACGCTACATTTAAATTAAATATTTAAAATTCTAGGGGGGAATCATATAATCGGGTAAATATTTCCCCGATACAACATGACAGATAAAGCCTTGCTATGTTTTAATAATTAAATTCGATATGCTCTCTTCATGATTACAAGTAATGAGACCTTCCTAAATGACGACGTAATCCTCCCCTACTTCCCCACCCCCTGGTGATACAGAGGAGGCCATTTTGATTTGAAGTTTGGGAAGAAAGGAGTGTGAAATTACGCGGATTGTTTCTTTTATTCTATTTGGAATATATCCTCTACGTGCTTTGTGTAAAATCGGTCAGATTGTTTTATTTGTTAGAATAGTTTAAGTTTCATAGCCTTAAATAATTATCCATTTCAGTGGCGCTCAAACGAAGACTGAAAACTATCATCCATTCATTTTGAAAACGTGGTCGGTGTTGTTGGCCTTCATGGCCACTTTCAGATGTTAATAAACTGAGTATATTAGAGAGCAGTGCTCCACGACGCGTACTTTTTTTATGTTTTCCAGTCGTTAGACTTTTTAGAATTTTTCTAGTCTGCAGAAAACAAATCGTATAAACGACTAAATCCGGCGTTACATTGCTCGATAGTTATAGCGCCTGCAGCTTTCGCGCACAGGTGTAGCAATCTTACACGAGTAGATCTTTTTTCGAAGACAACACTATTTTTTGTTGTTATTTTTGAAAATGGCTGAGTTATACATTCGTGTTGCGGAAGATGAAAATGAAGAGCCGATGGAGATACCATCTGAGGACGATGGCACAGTGTTACTGTCAACTGTAGCAGCCCAGTTTCCCGGAGCGTGCGGCCTACGATACCGCAGTCCAGTGTCTCAGTGTATGCGGGGGGTCCGTTTGGTTGAAGGCATCTTGCACGCCCCTGAGAACGGCTGGAGTAACTTGGTGTATGTCGTCAATTATCCTAAAGGTCTGTATATACAAATTACATAGTTGAAGTTTTGGCTGTATACATTGCTGTTTTTGGACATGTAACTTTTCTTTGTTCTGTGGCTAGCTCCCAAATTGCTAAAGAACGGACTGCTACAACCTCGTTTACTCTACCTGACCACTATTATAATTCTAGTCTCTACATAAAAAATCATGTATTTGTAACAGTTTTAAATTCCCTTATTTGTACGGTCACCACGTACAATACAGATTAAGCTATACAATGGCGACCATTGAATGCTTAATTTGTCGTGTGTTACAAATATGTCTAGATAACAAAAGGAAAATGGAGGAGATCGATGCCTCTTCAGCCGTGAAGATTAAGAGAGGTGACCAAAAAACGTCGGACTTGATCGTTCTGGGTTTACCATGGAAAACATCCGAACAAGACCTGAAGGACTACTTCAGCACCTTCGGAGAAGTCATTATGGTGCAGGTAGCTAAAAAAATGAACCGTCGCAAATTATTGATGGCTGAAACCTAATGCACATTTAACAGCAGTATATTTAAACGCATAAACATGGTCTTCCTACTGTCTAAAATGTACTTTTATCAATTACCTGAATTTTAAAGAAGGTAAACTATTGCCTGCTTGTATGTTAATAAAAAAAACTGCCCCACTTAAAGCACACCTTGATCAATTAATGAACATGGGTAACTAGACCGGTGTTGCCTCTTAAGATTGAAGTGTAATTCAAACATCGGCTCAAGTCTTGTGTGGATTTAAGTGATGGGTGTGCTAGTAATCAATTATATGATTGCAGGTCAAACGAGATGTTAAAACTGGAAATTCCAAAGGGTTTGGTTTTGTTCGGTTCACGGAATATGAGACCCAAGTGAAGGTGATGTCACAGCGGCATATGATTGATGGACGGTGGTGCGACTGTAAACTGCCCAACTCTAAGGTAAACGCTTTAAGAGAACAGAGTCAGTTCAGTTAGGCCACTAGTTAAGTGTGTAATTACTTGGCTGGATTGAAAACCAGCGCACATGGTGTGCCTCCTGGACCAGGATGGAGAACCACAGCTGCATGGCAAGATTTCTACATTAGTTATTTAACTAATTTCCTTGTGTGTAGGTCAGCTTGTTTGGTACTGTGTTTACTATCTATGGTATTACAATAGCCTTCATTGGTTTTGAAGGGTAGATTTACTCATTGGAGTGCCAGTTACCAGGATTTAATTGGTCTGGTTATTGATAGCATTCATTTCCATTTTTCTTAGTATTATATGGTTTAAGACTTTCGTATATTAAATTGCATTTAATTGATTAAAATAGCAGGGTCCTGATGAGCCTATGAGAAGCAGAAAGGTGTTTGTGGGTCGCTGTACTGAAGACATGTCTGCTGAAGAACTCCGCCAGTTCTTCATGCAGTATGGGGAAGTCACGGACGTCTTCATACCCAAGCCCTTTCGGGCTTTTGCTTTTGTTACTTTTGCAGATGACCAGGTAAATTACTGCTTTAATTGGCTTTGTTACATGGAGTAATTGGTTGACGCTGGTTTGATTAATTATTTATCCATCTCATTTCTATACAGGTTGCCCAGTCCCTCTGTGGAGAGGACCTAATCATTAAGGGGGTCAGCGTGCACATCTCCAATGCAGAGCCTAAGCACAATAATAGTAGGCAAATGATGGACCGTGGGGGTCGATTTGGTAATGGAGGGTTTGGGGGTCAGGGGTTTGGCAATAGTCGCAGTGGGCTTGGGAACAGTACCAACAACATGGGTAGTGGAGTAAATTTTGGGGCGTTTAGCTTAAATCCGGCCATGATGGCTGCCGCACAGGCTGCTCTGCAAAGCAGCTGGGGCATGATGGGCATGCTGGCCAGTCAACAGGGCCAGTCTGCTGCTTCAGGCACCACTCCCACTGGGCAATCCAGTGGGACTCGTGAGCAGAGCCAGACCTTCAGCTCTGGTAGCAACAATTACGGGACCAGTTCAGCCAGTCTAGGCTGGGGGTCTGGCTCCAATTCGGGCACTAGCAGCAGTGGTTTTAATTCAGGGTTTGGTTCTAGCATGGAGTCGAAGTCATCAGGATGGGGAATGTAGGTTGTTTTTTTGTTTTTTTAAGTGTTCACATTTCTAGATTATATGGTAAGTATTTTGAAAGGTACCTCTTCCCCAGGTTCATTTCTATTATCCTGGGTATTTAAAGGCTACATACATATTTTGCCTTTCTTTTTGTACAAGAATACTGAATGTTTTTGTACATTTGGCTGAACCTGCCCAGGGTGAATGCAAAGTGGTTGAATCATTGTTTAAATCAGTTTGCCAATAAGGTAAATTGCAACACTACTTTTTAGCGTGGGTTTTCATTTTAGTTTTCTTTGTTTTCAAATCGACTTTAGTGGCAAACTTGGAGTGTTGTACATGGTGATATTTCAGAAACTGCATGAGTCATTAAATTTAAAAGCCCACTGCCACAACATGTAATGGTTTATAGTGAATTAGGAAATATGGTTGTTTTTCCTTTGCGGTTTCTTTTAAAGTTTTATGGAAAGGCCTTCATTGAAATCTCTTCTGCAGTTCATCACCTCTTTTCCAATTTCCCGGGAAGGAGCCCCTCGCTGGCGGCAATGTTCGAGCAATCTCAGTATCAGTTCCCTTCTTCCCATGTCTAAATGCTTTGCCATCAAACAACGCAGCTTCACTCTACATATACTGTGTTAGACGGTGGGTGTTGCCTTTTTTTATCCACTTTTTCATGGGGGGAAAAAAAAATCTTCTTTACTGTCTCACAAGTAACGCTTTAAGAACATTGAGTGTGATTTGAGGATGCGTTGTTGGCCAAGAGTGAGACTGAATATGAGCGAACGGAGAGACGAAACAGAAAGCACGTGTGGAAAGGACTGTTTGTGCGATGAAAAAGAACCCCCCCGGATGACTGCGAGAGCTTGGACGAACTGTGGCTTTGGTGAGCGAGTGTGAACGGAGAACCGCAGCAGCAGCATATGCCAGAGTGTCTGAAACCATCACATGGACATTCAAAAACGTCTACATTGTGAGATCCCTAGGGTCTCGTCTTTTTTCCCCTTTTAGCTTAATAGTCAGACAAATGGAATGGATAGCCGAATGTTTAGCGACGTGATTATTTGTATCTTTCCTTGCTATATTATCTGATGTGAATGCTGTATGGTGTGTGCTTTATTTTCTTGTTATTGCCCTGTCAGTGTGAAAATGTGATTTGATGCTGGTGCCGTTTGTGCTGAGAACACTGGGGGAGCTTGAGGGATGTGTGACGGTGCAAGTTTGCTCAGTGTGTCGTAAGTGGAGAGATGTGGTGAAAGTAAGGATCTCTACAGGACGGTTGGTTATGTTAAGTGTGTAAGATGCATTTTATATGACTTGTCAGTTGAAGGGAGTTCTCAAATAAAGCTAATTTGAATAGGCAGTTGTCTATTTAGTATTGATTCTGGCCATTGGATTTTTCATTGAAATGCAAAAATCCTTATTTAATTCACGTATTTAGGGACCTTGGATACTGCTGACCCAGGCTGACGTCTGAATCCAGAGTGAAGTCTATTTTCAGAAGGCTGAAGACCGGAATGGGCGGAGTATTGATGGTCCCAACACTAATTAAGTGAGGGATGGCAACCGAATGCCTTATGCCCGAGATGGGTCTTTGTAATAGAAAACCGAGAGACTTCCTGAACTTTAAAAAGGGACACTTCAGAATTGGGGAGCAAGCCTTCACTCAAATCAAATTATTTTTAAAACAAATAGGTTCTTGATAGAAATTTTTTTTGCAGGTCAAAAAATCAATTTAATCTTAACCTGTGTATTCAAAGTGGTGCTGCATCAAACAGGAGACAATGCAGGTGTCCGTTGCGAGTCAATGATTTCTTTGGAAAATGTTCTTCAGGTGTCATGTCAGAAGATGCATTTGGTTTGGTGTCACAGTCCCCCAGTAGCTATGCCCTTTTGAATTGTAATCTAAGACAAATTGCCAGTTTTGATCTGTAATTAGCATTTGGCAGGTGTTTGTAATGTTAGCCATTTGACAATTTGAAGAGTAAATGCAATAAGGGGTTGCTGTAAAGATTTTGCAAGCTGTGATACTGTATCGATGGAATATTGTCAATTTAGGGAAATTTTGCATTTTTAGGATGTTTTCCTTGGATTAATCTATGTAGTAGTCATGATTTAACATTTTACCTTCAATTTTCAGTGTATTGCAGGATGGATTTTCCAGTTAAATAAAAATTTTTTCACAACCATCTGTACAAGTGGTTCTCAACCCGTTTAATAACTATTGGGTTCCTTTATGGCTTTGCAGTCAGCCATGTTTCAACACCTAACAGTATGTTCTTTAATGAAGATAAAGGCTGACTGGTTTGTAAATTTGGTCTTTGATATTCTCTACACGATACTTGTCTGGCAGTTCCCATACATTTTCCTCATCACTTAAAGTAGAATAATTACCTCTAAATGTTGTGCAAGTTAGCATTTACATTATGTGAGTGGTGTAATGCAGAATATCATTAAATATTAGCTGACCAGTTTTCCTTTTAGTAAACTGTTTTGCAATAATCCTGCTTTAAATCAATTAGGATGGGGCTGATAGTTTGGGAAGTACTGCAGCATTAGTAATGTGTTCAGAACATTACTTGCAGTTTTAATGTTTTACCCTTTTTATACACTGGCCGTGGAATTAAATGAATGCCAAATTATTTTAAAATGGTGTTAAGGGAAACGGCAAGCATTAATGGGTTTGGTGTATATCAAGTTTTAGTAATTATTGAAAATGGATACAAATCTGCAGTATATTTTAAAGCATGTTTGTGTTAGAAAAAGTATGAAATTAAAGGCGAAGTTGGGTCTCATGCTAGTGTTTCTAAATCAACACATTCACACCCTTTCCTTTACTGCCCATAAGCATCAATGGGAATGGTCATGCATTTAACTCATTACGATAGGCTTTCAACTGTAGAGAAGTCCTCTCCAGTAATGCCACGTCTACAATTGCACAGCAGACTTTCAAATCGCCGTATCTAAAATGAACAGTGTACTTTTATATTCCTTATGAGCTGTAAATTAGTACCAGCCTCGGGCATTTATTTACTAAAATTGAAACTTAATTTCATTAAAATTCATCCCGTAAATTAGGTAAGCTCACTACTCCAATAATAAACCTGGAGGTCATTAAAGTAATGAAATGATCCATCTTTTAATTCAATATATACATACAGAAGTCTTAAATCATGCCTTGAGATGGAGGAACACAAAGTGTATTTCTCTGGACTAAATGTTGGAGTCTTCACTACCAGCTGCCCCAGCCTGGCCATCTCCACTCTTTCTCTTAACAGGGTTTTTTTTCCTCTGCTCTTTTTTCCCCAGGTTGGTAGACAAAAGTTCCTCGCTCTTCCTTGTGATGTAGTTGGACTGCCCAAGTGGAAAAATAAAGTGATACCTATTAGCCAAATACAATACCTAGTGGGGTGGTGGATCACAAAAAAAAAAAATTTGATTTACTCAAAAGACTAAAATATTTTCTGCACTTCACGGGTACGGAATGTGTTCCATTGCATTTTAAAATATAAAAGTCCTAACCAAGAATGCTACCGTTGTTTAAATCAATTGCAGATTCAAATGTTAGAGGCAACACAATTGAATTTGTAATCTGTAACACTGTTCTTGATGGGCTTTTTTCCGTTTTCAGTATTTTCTGGTCAACAGATTATAGATTTAATAGGGAGCATCCTAACTAAATTTCAATAAAAGAACAGGAGTTAAGTCTTGTGATACACAGCAGTAATCACAGAGGGTACTCTGGTAAGGTAACAGCAAAAGATGATGACAAAATAACATGAGAATTAAAATTGAACACCTGCTGATCCCGTCAAAAAAGCAATAATACTTGCTAAATTTCTGGAACAGCATCAACGTGTTAAATCTCAACTTGCAGCTTCTTGTGGTCAGCCCCCAGGCCGGTATAACTGTCAATGAAGTTAAATCCTCACCAAAGCCGTGCTTCTTCGAGCTGCAAGCTTCACATCATCTGCAGTGACTGTGCTTCTTTTAGCATGCCTAACACAGCAAAGACCAATTATGTTGAAATCTTGTTCAGGCACCAGTTGATTTTTTTGCATTGATTCACTAAATATCAACACTAAAACACACTAAAATATCGTAAAATAACGTTCTTTACGCGGAGGAACTAGAGTTAGTTAACGTAATCTCCTGATGGTCTACAGTAGTATTTTGCTGGACTATCAAATTACTTGCAAAGGAGCAAATTAAGCTGATTCCTGCGCATTTTACAAAAGAGTAATAATTGTCTCATTTCTTTCAGTTTATCATGTTTTCCACTGGGTAATGGCCATATTAAAGTGGCCACAGTTTGTGTACAATTCTCTTTGTATCTCCTGGTCAGCATTTGCTCGTTTATGCCTTAATTGGTGTTAAATTATTCATATTAAATGAACAGCACACACATTTTCGCATTAGTGTTCCAATGAAGGCTGTAATAATAAAATATTAGATTTCTTTGAATCATCAGTTCATCTTAAGCCACTACCGACTCATACTCGTCAGTTTGATTTGTTCAGCATCTTGACTTTATCGAAACTGTTCAAAGACATCTTCTTAAATAAAATACCTTGCAAAGGCCTCCAAATCTTTCGCAAAAATATCTGAAATCGAGAAGAGTAAAATGAAAGTAATCATTTAAAAGAGACTCGTGACATACAATTTCTCTTCGCTTGTAAAATATTGACCTGTAATTAATTACGATTAGTCCACTACATATCAGTTGCAGTATATTTGCGGCTACTAACATGTCACTTACAGATGATTTGGTCTTAGTATCCAAGCATCTGTAAGTAGTCAGATTTTTCAATCTATAAAGGCAGACAACCCATTAAACATAAAAGTGGTTAATAATAATGACAACAGTTGACGCTAAAGATGGCACTGGTGTGAATAAAAGTTTTTAAAAACTACCCCAGTAATATTAATTATGTTTACCATAGGCTAGCGACATAACTGTTACATATAGGAATAATATAGTATATAATGTCTGCCAAACACCCGAGGCTGGCCTAACCTGGTAATGGACCATTCCACGCTTTACCCAAATGTTCTTGAACCGAGAATTTAGCCGTGTACTCACCACATTGTCTGAATGTAGTTTCAGCAATGGCTGCTATAGCCTGCCTGTTAAATTCCTTTTGACAGTCTTCTCCAATATCTTGACAAAGCCTACCAACTGTGAAGTGCACTGCCGCTTTTAGTCTCTGCAAATATATAATTTTAAAGATAGAAAGTCAAAAAATATAGACTGCAAACTATTTTAAGCTCACAACAAACTGTTCAAAAGCTAATTTTTTTTTACGCCGCGCGAAAGTATTAGTTACATTTTATTAGTAACTAATTCGTAGTAGATCAATTACAATAACTAACCACAACGTTTTTAAAATAAAAACATCGTTCACGACCTGTCTGTGTGAATATTCGTCATCCATTTCTGTAGGAATTTAAACGAAGGTATACTATATTTTGTTATAACACCTGATAATAATTCCACATAACGACATTTAAATAAATAAATAAAAATCGAAAAGTCTTTCAAGGGCTAAGTTTCAAGTTATACTTCAGGTTTTGTTTTGTCAGTATTTTGTGTTTTGCCGCGGTCTACGGGAAAAAAAATAGGCCAAACAGCACTCTTGTCGAAAAGCGAATATTAGCATTGAGGTAGCATATTGTCTCCTGCTTAAATTTTAGGCGTATTCGCGTATCTCACACCTTTTATTGTCAAAAACTTCGTGGAAATGTACGATTTGCATGACAATTATATAATTCCTTCTGTATTACATTAACAATATATATTAATTTAGCATACACTCTTATCCAGAGCAGTACACGGCAAACGTATATATAATCAAGAAATACTAGTACAGTAAGACTAAATATACAACCGGCCACAGTCTAAACTATTAGACCACTTTTTGACAGGGCCGAATTATGGACCGGGCAAACGGGGCCAGGGGCCTCTGACCATTAGGGGCCTCGGGCTAAAAGGCACCCTGAGGCCCTTGAGACTGTGAATGCAAAATGTTGATAGATAGGCCGATAGTGCCTGAATATGTGGAGCCTTTAGCCCATTAAGTTTATATCATTAACGTGATATAAAAGCACATTATATCATTTTAACAACATTTAGAAAATACCAATTGCCTAACACCATTGCAGTTGCAATTGTAGGCCACTTACATTTAAAAAAAAAGAACTGTTTTTTTTTTTGTCAAACCAATGAAAGCATTCTGATATGTAAATTTTGTCGAATCATATCAAAGTTTCTGTTTTTAATTTTTGAGTGCTGACAACTCTGTTTCGTTTTACCTAGCATGGCATCGATCCAATACGTGATTTATAGTGTTTTTTGTAGTTTTTTTCTTTCGTGGATTATTTATGGATGAAGAAACACTGTAACAGCGGTGCCTCGAAAAAAAAGAAAGAAAAAGAAGCGGACGAGACGAAATTACGGGAAAAAGTAATTTCATTTCCCCCCAGTAAACCGTTGCTAACATCAATCATCATGGAGGAGGCTAGCGGTAGTCTGATATCATTATTGCTTCAATATTGTGGATCTAAGTTATTGCATATTACGGTGTTCTCGTGGAATATTTTAATTTTGACTTGATGTAGTGATTGTGCTACTGTAAATCCTGTATAATAAGTTTTCTACAGGTGTTCTTTGACGGTTGCCCTTTCTCGTAGAATATGTAATCTTTACATGATGCAGTGATTGCGCTTTAAATCATGTGAGTTATCGACAGGTGTTTTTTTTAAAGTGTACTATGGCCTTAATATTGGCATGTGTGTCATAACAAGCAATTGGTGGGGGGTTCGTTTGTGCTTACCTGTGTGAATTTGGGGGTTGGGGGCCTCCAAAGACACTCGTGCCCAGGGGCCTTGTAGTATGTAGATCTTTCCTAGCTTTTAGATGGTTATATTATTTCAGCTGCAAGGCATTACTTGGTGGCCAGTGGCAGCAGTCTGATAATACCATAGAGTCAGATCAGGGACCATATTAACTTGTTAATATGTATTAACTTGGCTAATTTGATATGTGAAATGCAATGTTTGATCTGGATCTGCAAATGTGATATTTCAGTGAAATATTACTAATCAAAGATAGTTTAAATTAAACAATGCCTAGTATATATTTAGCAAAAGTACAGCAATAAAATATATTTTATATATGGCATTATATTATAACTTTCCACTGTCCAGAAATATAGTTATTAAATTTAACCCTTTCTGTTGTCTGGAAGTTAATAGAAACTTCTAAAATAATAATAACTTAAACTTAAAAAAAATAATAGTAATAAAACCCTTTTGTCAAAGTGTGTTAAAGTAAAATTCAACGCTAAGGAATAAAAATGCATTCCGTGAATAGAAAATGAATGCATAAATACTTGACTATATATATATATACACACACATAAATTAGTGGTTGTTACTTGTCTTGTGTATGGCTGTAAGCTATGCAGCAAAGTATTTAACTAACTTTACGGTAGTGTTTTTCAGTTCTTCCCTTTTAAGTTCGTCAGAGGCCTAGTTCCATTTGCAGGCCCGCCATTAGGAATTGTGGACAGGGGGACAACATTTTCCAAGTTGGGCCCCTCATAGCATTTAAGGGTCAACCATAGTCCTTTGCAAGGCCCCCCCTGTACCCTTTGACCCCCCTGACGGCAGGCCTGTCCATTCGGAACAGGTTGGTTGTTCTATTATTGCCAATCATGTGTATCCTGCGTAGTTGATATAATGGACAACGGGCGACTGAAATCTTGAGGTACTGCCTATTAATACGGGCATCACAATTAACAGAAATAAATCTGAAGATAGCTGCAATGCCACAGAAAACCCGCATCTCGGTGTATACATTTTATCAATTCTTCGTCACATGACAGGGGACACTCTCTCCCTTTTGCGCAACCTCTTTGTTTAAAAAATTCTGACTCCTCGACTTCATTCAGAGGGTTTCCGCTTCCTGCACTGTAAGTACTCTTGTGTGTGTGAATCTTGATCAAGTGTAAAGTCTAGCGATGGCTTATTATGAGGTGCGTTGTTAGCTATGTGGTACAATCAGTGTACAATTACGTTTTAAAATGTAACGCTGGCGTTCTGCTTTAATGTGACGTTAACATGAAGTAAATGGTTTGAAAAATAAGCTGGCTATCGTTCTTGGCATGTCGACACGGTGAATGCGGTTGAATTAGCTAGCCAACTACCTAGATGTTTGCTCTAGTAAGAAATGGGGTAAACTGCGTTACATTTAATTCAGTTTCAGTTTGCATTTTTATACATAAAGGGTGTATTGCCAGTGATATTTTGATCGAAATAATGCAGTAATCTACTGAACTTAATGTATTTGGTTAACTTTAACGTTAGCTGCCTAGCTAACCAGTTGAGGTCACGTAAAATGTTGTGCCTGATGGGTTTGTATCGTTACGCGAGTATAAAACGAAATTATGTAACCTAACATAATTCGACACAATATAATTAATGTAAATTAAAGCTTGTTATGGCAAAAAAACAAAAAAAAACGAATAAGTTAACCAAAATAAGTTTTAGGTTTTAGTGATTTGAATGGATTTGTGCATGTTTTGTGTCCCACGTTGTCCCTCCCTTCACATTCAATGTTTAGTCTTAAAACAAATTATCGGCCCACTCCAACTGTAGCACTCAGATATTGCAGGGTTTAATAACAAAACATGAAACGGTGAGTGTTAAATCTGTTTAAAAGTGGACCTCGTGTAATTGTTAAATTAGTCTGTCCTCAGCTATTTAACGCTTATCAGTCAAAATGTCAACTTGCGTTTCATAACCGGAGTTCTGAACGGAATCTCGCCACATGTAGCACGCAACACAAATAATTTAGCCGTTTACTAAGGTCGGAAGTCGTAGAGCAGGACCGCGTTTTTCATGTCGACGTATGTCGTTTGTTTTGGGAAAAAGTTAAGCGGCGCGAAATTCTGTGTGCCTGAGACAAAATGTGGGCGGTCTTTGCTTCTTTGTTGCCAAGCAACGGAACCAAACCAATTCCAGACGTTCTGAACTGGACGTGAGGTAGCATATCGTAAATAATAGCTTGAAGAATACCATAGCTTTAAGTTTTATGTACCTATACTTCGATATTTAAAGTAATTAAGTTATGTCTCGATGTGATTTTTTTAAATGCGTTATGTTTCATTAGTTTGGTACACGATAGCTAGATAACATACAAATTAAATGTATCTAAATTTGCGAATTATAAGTCAGCTCTTCTGTCTTATTTGGAAGTTATGTCGAAGGTCTATATTGTATGACTGAGCATTAGTTATTCAATGGTCTTCAATAGTTATTGGCCATTAATAGGTTGTTATCCTATATGTCGGGTTTATGAATCTGTCAAAACAGTAATAGAAAAGCTACTGATAAGGTTGCTACGATAACTGTGATACATTTTAATCTCGTTGAATTTAAATTAATGATAACTCACTGCAATGCTTTCGGTTTCTTAGTTGAATAAATGTAAACAATTTAATAATTCTGAAAGAAGTTAATCCCTAGAGCGGAATCTCGCCGTAACGTCAGCGTACATGTTTGGATACTTCAATGGTCATTTTTGAAGACGATTTCCTATCTAACAATATTGGAATCCAGCAATGATTATTACAGATAATTGATTATCAACTCTCAAGTGTTTGCTCAATGTTTTCCATTGTGTCTGGTGAGTCAACGATTTAAGACCAGTCTCACTGTTCCAGGTTCACATGTCCCCCTGCTTTAGTAACCCCATCAACACTCCTTTTGCACCCAGTGAGATCATACCTGGAACTGTCAATGTGCAAACATTGGCCCCTGAGCTAGGCTAGCAAGTTAACATTATTCTACCAGGTGGGGTTAGAAAATCTAGAGCAACTGGAATCTGGACTGTAAGCAGTGCCCCGGCTGCTACAATTATCTTTTCGTCATACGTTGGTTTCATCCACAATCTAAAATGTCACAGTACTATACTTCATGTACAGACCAGGAAACTTGTGTGTTTAGATATTTCAAGTAAATAAGTATGCCAGGGTTAGTAGATTTTCCTGAGGACGGTATCAGATGTATTCTTCAATAACGATTATGAAGTCCTCCCCGAGTATTTAGTACCATTGTACAAAAACATTCTCTTACAGAGTTATATGTTGTCCAGCACAGGATGAAGCTAACCAATGTCTGCGACAGGTGCTCTTCCAATCCTTCGTGAATTCAAAATTTTCTAATCGCAGCGGTGGCCGTGTACTTAAATAAAATAAATAAAACATTCCTGTCTCTCAGTGCTAGTAGAGGTTTTTGACATACTTCAGTATTCTATTTTAGAAAACCATTGATTGTTTAAAAATGCGGAGATCGGGTTACGGATTGATTACCTTGTAAGTTTTGCTTCGTAAATCTGTAGATTTATTTGTGTGACAAATCTGCTGAATCTGGCTTGTGTGAATTTTTTTTTTTTTAAGTTTATGAATTATTTGTAAAATTAATTGGCATAATCAATTGTATGTTTCCCCTCCAGAATGGTGATGAGCATTAACTGACCAGATCAAGCTCTGAAGATAGAAAGAGAAAAACAGTCAGAATGAGTCAGTGTATACTTAATTCTCATGCATCCATCATAATTGCTCTGCTTATACAGTTTGACTGTTTGTCTTCAGAAAAATAAACCTTTCCATACTACTTTAGAATTAAATAATTTTCTTTTATCAGGCTGGCATTTTTGGTTCTTTGAAGAAGGAATGGAACAAAGTTTAAATGGAACATTCAAAATCGTGTGGAACAAATGTGAATATATATAATCACATTCAACTGAAAATCAACATTTCTGGCCCCTCTCTGAGGACTCAGAGCGTGAGAGATTACTTATAGTGAGAACACTGAGCCCTGGACAGTTTTTATGAGTGTGGGACGGTGACTAAGCTGGGGCAGTCGCTGTGTTCAGGAAATGAACGAAGGGCTGCTGAATAAACCTGTCCCAGGGCAAGGGCTTGGGCGGGTCCGTGTAGGAAGAGGAGGTAAAGCAGCAGAATCAGAACCGGGAGAAGAAAGTTCTGTGACGGGGGACAATGTGGTGAGAGTGACCTGCAACTTGGCTCTGTCTCAGACAAGCCTGGGGTCAAAAGGCCGAGAGGGTCCGGAGCTCGGCACCACTCCTGCCACGGAGGATGTGGGAGGAAGGCCAGATGCGTTGGACGAACCCCCCGAGGACTGGCTGGAGCCCCTGGAGGAGGACGACGAGGACGAGGACGTCGAGGACGAGGACGGGCAGAGCTGGGAACTGGACCTCCTGCCTGGGGAGCAGTGCTTGAATGGAAACCGTGAGGCCGAAATGGAGAGCGAGCGAAGCAGTAGCGCGGCGGGCAGTGAGAGGAAGGGCGGCAACAACGGCCCGTGCGTAACGCTTCTGCTTGTCTAGTCTTTGCATGTCGGACAGACTGCCATACAGCTTATAATTGTTTTATTTAGCGGTTGCCCTTATCCAGGGTGACTTGCACAAGTTGTAAGCTGGCACATATGTGGTTTAAAATCTTTGCCTGTTTTATTGAGCTGTGTATACTGCTGTACATACAATATGAAACTGTCGATTGAATAGAAACTGTGGAACTGAAGTCGTGTTCGGTACTTTTTTTGTCTCAGCTCTGCCCCACGACGGAGGAGGCGGAAGAGTGCCGTGGATGAAGAGTGGGAGGAGTGTCCAATTCTTGGAGGGGGTTGGAAGCGGAAAGAGGTCTTCCGCCGCTCGGGATTCAGCGTTGGCAAGACGGACACCTACTATCTGAGGTGCATTACACTGTCAGCGTGGATGTGTAGATATGGTCTGCTTTTAATAGCGGTTCAGTTTAAAGTGAAGTAAGTGTGTGTCACTACCAAGTCCTGTGCATTATAAAACACTGCACTGGCCATTGGCGAGAACCTGCTTTTTCACCAAGTTCAGGTGTTGTCTGTTTTGTAATGTCCACTCTAAATTTTGTGGTGTCTTTTCACCAGCCCCTGTACCTGACATGGGATTTGGCCTACGTGCTGCTTTTGACTACCCGAGTGCTAAGCTGTATAAAAAGATGCCCCTGAGCCTTTGTCAGATTGAATTACTTGTCTGCCATTGTAAAAGATGACTCTCTTGCACCCTTTGCTGTCATTTTTGCCACCTAAAACCCCAAAATATCTGTCTCCGTTCTGTGCAGTCCCAAAGGTGATCGCTTGAGAAGTAAGATTGAGCTAGCCAAATATCTGGCTGGAACCGTTGACCTGTCTACGTTCGACTTCAAATCTGGGATGCTCATTAAAGGAAGTGCTTCAAGAAAAAGTAGGAGAAAGGTAAATATATCCTTCATTCTGTGTTTGGTTGTGTCGGCCATCTTGTCTTCTTTGATGCGGATGGACGCTGCACACTTTGTTCTGATTTTTAACACTGAATTGTCAACCTACATTATAAGGAACAGTGCACTTTATCATACAAATGTGTGGCAGGCTTTTGGATTAAATTTAATTGTTTATTATTAAGATGTCGATTTGGTGTAGTTTTTTTTGTTTTTTTTTTAAAGAAGAAGCTACTCCGGTTAGCTGTGCTGTGTCCTGATTTTTCTCTCCTGGCCCCTCAATGGTACAATGATCGTTCTAGTGAATAAATTACATTTAAGACTTGAGATGCGCCGTAGCGATTTCTTAGGTTAAGTCATAGTCATCAAGTCATACAGAGGTTGTATAAGTTTTTTTTTTTTTTTTTTTTTTTTAACCCTTCATCTGCTGTTTCTCACCCGCTGTCTCTTCATGGTGTCTCATTATGTGGGGCTTTTTTCTCTG
>JAOVYW010000101.1:5125922-5140367 GCA_025775045.1 Hiodon tergisus
GAAAAGGCGCTCACCGTTGCCAGATAATGTTATTCGCCGATCGTAACGTGTCGGTGAAGGAATTGGGAGGGCTTCTTGGATCGTCGCTATCCAGTGTCTCCTGTCGACTTCCCGGCTGTCTGCAGACCGTCGGGAGGGATGTGCCTCTCCTCAAATTGGCCCTGAACCTCCAGTGTGGGCTGTTGTGGCTCGCACTGTAAAGGTGGCTCGCACGCGATTGAATCCGAGGGTGCTTCCTCGGGCTGAGATTCATTCAAAAAGTGTTTTCAATAGACCCTTTTTAAAACTGCTCTTTTGGGTTGGTCCTGGAGCTGGAGGAACGGTAAGAGAGCCATGCAGTGACTTGATTGCCTCTTGCAGTGGCTGCCCTGTGGTCAGTGTCGGGCTTGCCTTGTCACAGAGGACTGTGGGACGTGTGCCAGCTGCAGGAACGGACTGCTCGATCCCGACTCTCGGAAGCCGGTCCGGTGCAGGAGACGGAAGTGTCTGTGCCCCATTCGCAAGGTACAGTCTTAACCCCAGGGGAAGACATTGTAGGGCCATGAGTATATGTTGGGGATACAGAAACTCTGTGATTTCTATTATTTTAAACCACGTTTCACTATGTCACTGTAGCTTCTTACCAATTGGAGACGAGTTTAAATCTCGACTTATTATTTGATAAAAACAGAACTTTACAGCAGAGTTGTTCAAATGCCTTCATCTCCCATTAAGAGACTCCCCTGTTAACGCAGTAAAACCTGAATCTCCTTTATCTGCTGTGGTTCAAATAGAGCACCTTTTGCCACAGAGGGATTGCAAGATGCCGACGTGTTGCCTTCTTAAGAGTAATTTTTAACTATAACTTTTAAAATGATTACAGCGATATTTACTGTTAAGCCTTTAAAGAATAAACTTGTATGTATGTATGATGCGTTATGTGTTTGCAGAGAAACGTCAAGCCTGAACCAGAGGTGCTGAAAATACCGGTGAGTAGGCAACACGTTATATTGTGGGTGTGGTTTGTTTAGCAATGCAGCTGTCCGTAGTTCCTGTTATTTAAAGACTTTTCATTTGCAGAATTGTGACGGTCAGCCACCAAAGGAGTACTTGAATGCAGTAATTGACAAAGCGAAGGTGAGTGGGGTGGGCTTTTAATAAAGGAAAAGTTGAGAACTGCAGAAATGTTGAATGCACGCATCGATGCTCAGAGAAGCCTTGTGGATCTTTCTCTCCCGATTCTTCAAGAACCAGTGAACCCTTTGATGGTTGCTTTTTAAACGATGGGCCTTTCCTTCAAGTCGGCAAAATTCTCTTATCTCCGTATCGGCAGTAAATAATATGAGCGATAGTTTATTCTCACTTACTTTTCATGTAAATTATAGAATAGGCTACTATGTATAACTGAAGTCCTTTTTTTTTTTTTTTTGCGCAGTATACGATGGATTTTCAGGTAATGCGCTCTGAATTCAGATACGTTTGTTGCTTTCTCCAAGTCCCTGACAACATACTTTATTGCACACAGACCTATTCAAAACTTCTCAATTGGTCAAATTGTGTGCTAGAGCTGAGAACTTGAAAGATGGTGATACCTTTTGCATAAGGTTAGCAGTTCAGGAAGGCCTATTTAAAAATAAAAATAAAATAATTCTTCCTTCAAAGAGATGAGCTTTGTCTAGAAAACTTGAGTCCTGTGTATTTGGAGAAGTATTTCTGTATTTTTGTAAGCTTTTTCAGGAATCAAATGCCAAGTTATAAAGGATCCATGATTATAACAGTGCATGACTGCTGTGCTTTAAATCCTGTGCTTTATTTAAACTAAATTTTGTTAGTTTTTGTGCAGTGCGTATCAGTAATCGAGAGGTGTAAGGACACAAAGCCTAAGTAAAATTAAGTTTTTTTCCCCCCTCACTTCCCTTGGTGCTGCAGAACTCCATTCCCCAATACAGCGATTCAGAGGATTTCTCAGCGTACCCCGATGATGAGGATGACTTGGAGGTGGGTCAGGGCTGAGCTGCTGCTAATCTTAGTTCATCTCTTAGCGCCGCTGTTTGTACCACACTATAAGCTTTGGGGTGCGAGTCCACGCATGAGGTCGACTTTTCTATTTCGAAATTTAAATTTATCCACATCCACAGTTGGCCGTTTAAAAAAAAAAAAAAAAAAACGCCTTTAATAATAATATATTTAATATTAAGTGTTTTTTTTTTCCCCCTGAGCTATCTTTTTGTCTTCCTTAACTCTCTTCCTTTTTGGCCCTTTGGCCCCCTCCACCTTCAGGGTGGGCCAAAGAAGCGCTGTCGTCGTGCCTGTGGGAATTGTAACGCCTGTCTACTTACTAAAGATTGTGGGACCTGTGACTTCTGTATAGACAAACCCAAATTCGGAGGCAGCAATAGAAAGAGGCAGAAGTGCCGACTTCGTCAGTGTCAAAGACAGGCCATGGTGAGTACCCTCGTCGAAAATACTGACGAGAGAGAAAAGGGTGTACAGCCATTTACTGGTTCCGGTCTCGGACATGGCGTAAACTTGATCCGACTGCATCTATGTTCAGATTTATTACAATTATTTTCAAGACTTGTTTGTCATCAGAGTACACACAAACTTATGTTTAATTTCTAAAGAAAAAGTGATTAAATGTTTTTAGTAGGTTTTTCTGCTGATTTCTGTTTCATTATTGCTGTTATAATACCTTATTCAGGAGGATGAAATAAACATTTCCAGTGACGCACAAGAATAATGTATAAACCTTGGCGATGGTACCAGTTACCCTTTTTGACTTTATTCTGTGTTTGACAGAGACACTTGTTGCCCTTTCAGTTGGCTCAGTCTGAGTACATGACCCAGGAAGGCTGGGTGGGGCTGGGCAGGCCGAGACCACATTATAAATACACCGGTCACAGGGGAAGCCCTCCTAAAAGCAAAGGATTGTGGGATGATTTGGAGTTCACGGAGGACGACGAGGACGACGAGGACGAGGACGAGGAAGGCTATACGGGCTTCTTCAGGCAAGGTGCTCATAGGCTGATGGAGGAAGAAGATAAGGACTGCAGCGTGCGAATCTCCCCAGTAAGAAGTCCGGTCCGCTCTTTCTCCGATGTGGGGCCTTTTAAATGTCAATGCTGGTTCTCTGTTGAACTAGAGGAGATTCTCTCCCTCTCTCTCTCTCAGATGGAACTGGAGTCGAAGTATCACTCACATTCCAGAAATGGAAAGCTGGACGAGAAGCTGCGTATCAGTAACTACCAACCCGCTATCCAGGTATGGATGGGCAAGAGGAGACGGCATCTCTGTTTTGTTAAATCTCAGATTTACCTTTTAGTAAATAAAACAAGTTTTAAAAAGAGATTTTTTTTAGATAATTTGCTGCTTGGTGACGTGCCGGAAAACGGCTGAAAATTGACCCCTCTTGGTCTTTGCCCTTTTCTTGTCTCTCACAAGAACTGCCATAAAGAAAACGGCGCGAAGCGTGAAGTCATGAAGGAAAACGTGTTTGTTCCGGGAGCCCCTGATGTTACTCAACCCTCCCTTCCTCTCCCAGTGAGTGAACAACCTTCAGGGCTTCCTCCGTGTCGTGGTTCTCACTGTGGCTCTTAGGAAGCAGGAGCTTTAAGCTTTCAGAGTCCTAGAGTCCTTTTTAAGTGCTAGGATTCTGTTTTGAATTCCTCTTTGGGGGGGGAAAAAATTGTTTAATTTGTGTTCACTCAGGATGCTGTGTGCAAGAAAGCTGGTTTGCCAATCACCTATGGGCATGTCCCATCGTTGTTTGGGAAGGCTGAATTCAGGCAGGGTGGAAAGGAGGGGGTGAAGCTGGACTTGGATGAGGATGTTCGGATCGTGAAAGTGGACGCCGGAGAGGCGGATGTCCAGGAAGTCACGCCCAAGGTGACTGATCAGAGTCACGCTCATCAGATTCCTTCTTTGCAATGAATTGCTACTGTGTTTCTCGCCCTCCCCCATCACATGACAGATCCCGGTTGCGTGTTGTTCACTCCCACAGATCACTCAGATCTTCAGCCTGGCTGACAGTGCCCAGACTGGCAGCGGGGCTGACTTCTCGCTGGACCGCGAGCTCCTGCGGCTCCTGGAGGCCCTGCGCGGCACAGTGCTTCCCACGCACTGGGTGGGGCTGATGGTGGAGGGACCGCGCCTGCAGCTGGTGCAGTGCTCCAAGCTCTCCACCATGGCCGACACCACGCTGCTGATTGACCCTGGTTTCTACTACCAAATCGACGTTCAGAACCAGCCGCTGCTCCTCACCCACCCTCTGTACGAGGTCCACCCGCAGCGCCTGGTCTCCACCGCCCAGGTGGTCTCCGTGCTCCTGGACCTAGAGAGATACGCTGTCTGCCAGGGCTACCCGATCTCCGTTTCCCTGCCCGGCCACCAGCCCATCCTCCATGTGCGGGCAGCCACCTGCGAGTTCCTGGTGCCGCTGAAGGTGAAGCACTGCAGGAAGTGCTCCATCACTCCACTGAGGCTGTGACGAAATCAGAAGGGAGCTCACTGACTGTAGGCTTGGACCTCCAATGGGTCATTAAACGGGTGCCGTTTGTTAAGCGTTGAATTTAGACCAGCTAAGACAGCAATAGAAATCGCAACAAGGTTTATTTCACTCTGTCACCCGCTCTTGCTAAGAGTCAAACCGAGCTGGGTGCTGAGCAGATCAGGAAAATGTTGAGTGCACTTTTCTCTCCTGTCCTTTTTGGTGTGGATTGGCTGAAGACATTAAAGGGAGGGGGGGAGTTCTGAGAGAGGAAGACAAACAAATCCTTAACTACTTTTTCCCCAGAAGTTTATTTTGGATTATTACGGATTGATTTGACTACCTCGTAATGGTTTCTGTTACAAATTACTCAGTTCTAGTTTTTTTCTTCTTCTTCTGTACATAGTTTGTAGTGGTTGCGATATCTTTGTTTTAGAGCCAGAGATTTCCACGTTGATGACAAATTGCTAAAGAATACTAATGCAAGTCCCTGAGGTTTTGATTAGCGACTGCTTTGACCCGACGCAAGTTTAATGAGAAATCTTATGACATTTGGAATAAAGATTTTGGAATGAAAATGGGAATGAAAATTCTAATGCGGCATCCTGTTGCTGCAAACGTGAAGGAGGGGATGTAAATCGTATGTAATCTCCTTGCCGAAATCATTGAATTTCACTAGAAATGGTAATGTCTACATGATTTTACAATAATTTGATTAAAGGTTTATATAAATCTTTCATTTGCAATGTTGATCCCCTTTTCTTCATGCAAATTAAATTTTAGACTTTTGCTGAACATTGTTAAACAGCGGGGAACCTGGTACACGCTTAATTTATGTTGGGATTGGTAATAATTGAGGAAAAAATGGGTCGATTAGTTATTTAACTTCATATTCAGGGACTTCTAGGATGTGTTTTACGCTAGTAATACCTATTTCATAGACCTTGTTTGCCACATTAATGTGGAGTGTCATTTATGTAATTAACGCACATTCCTGTACTGAAATCTGAGAGTAGTTAATTATATCACATTGTCTTTTGCTACATATAATTTGGTAATGACAAGACTGCAGCTCTAGGGGTGGTGTACACACCTATTACTATCTGGCCATTTCTTTACCATCATGACCACTGAAATGAGGGCAGTTCTGGATACTGATAAAGACCTGTTGCCAAGTCATGAAAGGTTAGCTCTGAGGTTCTCCGTAAGTAATATGGATGGTTGTAATTATTACAAATTTGAATTATATAAAGCTTGTTGGTTGCACTGTATTCCCATATGAACAAACGGCCTTAATATTGGTTTGACCCCCCCCCCCCCTACCTACATTACTCAATTCACTTCTTTCATTTTTGCACGAATGGCAGAAATGCACAAAAGCTGTGCTGTGGTCTTGATGCAGACACGTTTAGTGACCATTGGTTCGGTATTAACCAACTGAACTGGTGGCTGAACCAAACGAATCACCTTCCATTTCAAACACTTAGGGCCATGCTGGTATATATTTTATATATATATATATATATATATATATAATTTGTCTTCAGCAAAAGCACACCTTGTGACAGAAAGTGCTGCCAGAGCCGCTGTTTGAAACTCGGTCGACAACTTGGGGGGACACAATGGTTTAGGTTTTTGATTTAAGTGAAATTGACAGAAAGAAGCAGTAGTATCAGTGGAATTGGTTGATTGAAATTTTTTTGTTGGTTGTTTTGTTTGTCTGTCTCCTAACAGGCTGTTTATGGTTGACTTTTCCTACACAGTAAACATAAAATATAGAAAAATGTTGTTTATAATTATACAGATTATTGTAGATACCGGTTTAATAAAAATCAATTTTATTTAAGATCTGAATGAGATTGTACTTAAGAACTGGACTACGTCTAAGTTGTGGTAAATGATTGCATCAGCAGTTGAAGTATGAATGCAGAGTTTAAACTTTGGTTCGCTTGATGTGTTTTGGTGATTTACATTTCTTTGATTAAAAAAATATTGTTGGAAGACTATTTGAATTAGCCTTTTGTATTATGTATTTCAGAACGGGTGGGGCAAAAAAGGTAACTGAATTTGTCAACTGGGAACTAAACCTGGGAACTATTTTTTTTTAAATAAACAAGTTTGAATATGATGTTAAAATGAATTGTGTTTTCATTTTAAAATTTTTTAAAGATTTTGCATTACCTGTGGGCATTACCTGTGGGCATTACCTGGGTATTGGGTTTTGTGGCCTCATAAAATGTCAAGACAGGGAGAGTTTTTGTCCATTTATTTATTTATTTGGTTCTGCTATTATGGCTAGATCCGCACTTCCATTTTACATTTCTGTCCGGAACCCTCCACGTGGATGCTGGTCTTCACTCCCACAAATGGTGAGGTCATGTGTCTTGCTTCTACCTGTTACAGAGGAATTTGGGAAGCCAGATATGTGGGGAATGGATGGACTGAGATGGCATTATTGCTTCTCTGGAAGAATAATTTATTTATATCCTAGACTTCTAGTTAAACTATAGCTAATTTTATACTTTTCTTCTGTTATTCCACCATTATCCCACACAAATTCCTGCAAACCAATTTTGTGTTACTCAGATGCTCTACATTCTTCTAGCCAGTCTCCTTATTCTCTCCCTGATTCACGTCAACATCACAGCGTCATCCAGCAGTTCTCTGTCTAGCAATCAATGCAACTGTTACTGCAAGAAATAACTATTTGTTTTAATAATTCGTTTTACTCTGTTCAATAAATTCTTAATTCAGCGAGTGGACGGAGTTCAATTGTTAATGATTTATGAACGTCGCTATTAAAATAGTAGCTACTCCGTTTATAGTTCCCAGTCAGGATGAATTACGTTACAATGCCCTCTAGTCACGTCTTGCTTGAGTTGTAAACGCCTCTGCGGACGTTTAGGCAGAGACGTGCAGTGGATTTGTTCGCTGATTTACCGGGTTGTCCTGTGTCCTTTTCTTTTTTTAAAGAAACTATTTTAGTGTCCTATAGAGGGCGCTGGCATTGAGCTAATATTCTCTGTCTGCAACAGTGAACATAAACACGCAGGTAAGAGAGACAACGTTTGCTGCAACTTGGTATGATATTAAGATGAATATGACCTTGTATTAATTTGCACTTAGGTGATATCTGCAATTGACTCCTTATCTAGATTTTCTAGAAGGATTTAAATACTTAAACTTAGAAATGTTAAATCAAATTTATGACATCCTTATAATTAAAAATCAAATTAATATGTATTTTAGAATGATTATTTAAAAGTGTATGTATGTTTTTGCAGTTGTGTAAGTAGAGTCACAGCAAAAGCCGAATGAAACGCAGAGCATTACTTGCCAGCCAAGAAAGAGTTAACATTCTAGAACAGCTGTGGAATACTGAACACTGACGCGGAGACATGATTATAGCCTGCTCGGTGTGTATGTTTCAGGAATGACCAGACAGACAAGCTGCACTCGATCTAATGGGTCAAGAAAGATCATGCTGAAAACATAATAGTTGTTGGGCTACGGGACTCTCCGAAGTTAGAGACGCCGAGGAGGTCAGGACGGTATATGAAAAAAAGAGACAGCAGATGAATTTTAATGGGAATCCAAGCCCAGTGAATGGAGAGGGAATAATTCAGTTTTCTGTGGAATCTCTGACCTGTAGCCAGGATCCGTAATTTAACCTTTTTACATGTTTGATATATTGGATAATTGCATAATTTTATGGATAATATGCTATGTCATGGAAAATAAAGCGATTATACCTACTGTTAGGTCCACGTATAAATAATAGAAAAGAATGACCGTCTGAGCTACCTGTGGACAAGGTGGAGCGGCGTTTTCTCCACTGCAAGGGTAGCGTACGTAGATATGCCCATGTTTATGTGGTAACACGTTTATATGCATCTGTCAAAAGAAAAGGTTCTCGCGATCATCTGGTTGTATAAGATGCAAGTCGAAGTCTAGCATCCTATGCGTTTTTATAGGCATATAACAGGTCGGGAACGTCGTATGCAAAAGGCTTAAAACGCGTGTGTCTTAACTGCGACGTTTAGCAAGGGAAGGTTGAATTGAATTTCTCTTCAATCTTATTAATTTTTTTCAGATTTCAACCAGCTACTGCTTTCTGTGCAAGCCGAAAAAGTATTTGTAATGATCTAGTCTTCTGATTTATCCGGACTTGCATGAATGGAAGTGTGCAATGTTAAGCGTAAAATACTGTTTTTCTGTATTTTGATTAAAGTTGCCGGGTGAATTAGGGTATGGTCTCATGGATGTTGGGGGAGTTACTTCTCTAAGAATCGTTTTCTTCTGATTTATGAATTCATAGCGAAATGCACGCTGACGATACAATTGGAGGCCCCAAACGTTTTTATTAAATATTTAGCAATAGTCTGCTTTAATTCTAGGACAGTGATGCTACTTTGACTAGTGTCATTGTGGGTAAATCATACCCACGTTCTGTTTTGATCCTGCTACCGAAGGTGGACACCTGACGCATCTACTGCTTGTTATTCAGGTAGGGTTAAAATATCACAAGGCGCTAAAAAACTACCACTCGCCGTTTTCATTTTTCTGTCGCATCATGTACAGTAAACGATGATATACGTGTAAATATATATGTATGTATGTGATTTAGAGAAAATATAGGATGTCACAGTGTAATGGAGTCTTCGCTACAAACACACATGTCCAACAACAATTCTATTCCTGACTTTTATCGCAGGTAACTGTCGTAAGATCCCATATTGAATTAGCAGCTCGATGAATTAAAAAAAAAATAGACCTTGCTTGAGACCAGAAACCAAAAGACGGCATACACTGTGGGCATTTGGGACCAGAAGAGGCGAATGATGCTTTAAAGCTTTCAGTTCTGTTTCTCAAACTGCATCAAGTACATTTTCAATTGAAAATAGTACATGTACATGTCCATATAAAAAGGAGAGATGTTATTTTTTTAACACTGATTTTTAATGCAAATAGTTTGGCAAACAATATGTCTATATTTTTTTCAGCTGACAGACTGGAGAACTACAGTGAAGTCAACACATCTACTTGTAGCTCATTCACCCCAATTGAGAGGTTGGGGCAAGGGCTTGTAAACCACAGGAAGAAAAGGTAAGGGCACTACAAAATGCATATCTCTCTGTACTGATGTCATTATCACACATTCACATATGCAGAAGTATCCTGGTCAGGTTTTTCTCAGTAGCATGTGTTCAAATTCACAAGCTTTGCTGTAGGACTGCCAATTCTTTCTCTTATTATTATTTTCACCAAACCAGGTATGTCAGGCATGCCTGAACATGCGTGACCATATGAATATGGTGCAGGTCGGCCAAACGGTGGCGCTGTAGCTAGCAGTTAAAGTTAAACGACTGTAATTCCTGAATTGTTTGACCTATGGTCACTAAACCAAGCCCATCACCATAGATTTTCCATTTCCATTTTGAATTTTGTGAAAAACCTTTATAAAATGTCTTTCTCATGAACCGGAAATCTGATTGAAACCAGATGTGGTACATCGAGTCTTTGAATCAAGCCCTAACCAAGTTGTGAAGAAAATTTAATTGAGCGTATGTCCATACAATATGTAAATGAGGCTTACTTTATCCAGTCAGGTTGAATGTTTGCATATTGATGGCGGAACATACCCAGCTTGTATTGATTTAAAAGATAAGGAAATTACAGATATTTAAACTTTGACCCATTCTCGGTGAATTCTCGGTACTGTTAAAAAAAATTGTGTTCTCATGAACCGTTGCATATAAAGGCTGACATGATTGACAGCTACAGTGCAAATTCCTGTGGGGAAATAAATTCAAGGTAGCCCTTCAAAACAGTGCACTGAACTGATATGCTGTTCTCTGTGAGAGATTTATAAAATCTAATGATCATTATCAACAAATTTGGAGCATTGTTTCCCAACATGGTGTTGTACCAACGCTGACACCCTGCCTGCATCAGCAAAGCTGCAGATGGACCCCCGTCATTACTGCGTGCATATAGTTCATAATTATATCTGGTATACTTCTCAGGTATAAAACACTTAGTCTCCTGGCATATTCTCTGTAGCTTAGCAACAAGCAAAGGTTTTCAGGGTTAAGGTTGGGTTGAATATGCTTTTATGTGTTTATCTGTCTAGACAGTGACTCACCGTGATTGCGAAAATACAATCACCTGGCTCCCACAGACACTATTACTGTACTTGGGGTTTTCTTTATTTTTTGTGAATATTTTTAACACCAGGACACGTGGCAATAGAGAGTTTACACTGAGACAGTCATATACATTTTCCTGCATGATTTCTTATACATTTTTGGAAGATCAGGGACTATTGTGCATGTATTTGTTTTATTCTGACCATTATGCTACTCTTAGAAAAAAGGGCACTTGTGGGTGTGATTATGTTTTTAAACAAATAGTTATTTTAGGTAAAGCAATGCATAAACTATATACTTTAGACCAGCGGTTTGCAACCTGGGGTCTGTGATAGGTGGCCAATGGGTTCGTTATGAGGCGGTCCGTGATGAATTAGAATTATCTTCACATGGGGTCCCTGAACTCCAAAAGTTTGAGAACCTCTTCTCTAGACTACAGATAAACCCAACAGTGTATAGTATAAACTTAAATAATATAGATGGCTAATAACCACCAGGATGTACTAGTGTAGATATTTGTATCCATTCCTTTCATCACTTGGAAGCTTACGGTTGTCCTGAACATTTCTGTACATGTCCTTTCAGTCTCCAGAAAAGCCATCACCATGGCTTTGGTGGCGTTTCAGACACCGTTGCAGTCTAGCCTGGCAGCTTTCCATCTCAAGAGAACTGAAAACCGTCAGCACAGTTGCATATTCTTCACAAAGCACGCTGGAATCAATCTCTTATCTAAGACTGGAAGCCATAATTAGACCACACAAGTACTCAAAGGGCCGAGGAGGTTATATCTGTCAGTCATGTGTCTCTAGACTCTTAAAATGTAAAATGCACAATTGCCTCTGAAAAACCATTACTCCTTGTCGCTATAATATCAAGTAGCACACGCTGAATTCAGTCTTCAGAATGAGAATACCTCAGAAGTATGGGAAAATGGACCTTAGTTGGAGTCATCGGTTGGCAAAAAAACAAAAAAGGTTTTTTGTTTTGATTTAATCCAAATGCTTTTAAACCAAATCTGGGGCTAGAGTGGTTTTACAGCATGACATAATTTTGGCGGCAGTAGCTTCATCCTGTTTAGTTTACAAAGGGTACAGGTTATGCAACACATAGTCCTCTTTCTTGTTTGTTGTAATGGACCATTGTGGATTAAACAATGTTTTTCCGCTTTTGAATTATTACGGGGCAATTCAAAGCAATCAATAAAACATTGAAAAAACTGGTAAACGTAAAAACGGTAAAAAGACACAAATGATCAGATACGAAATAATGGGCTAATAGTGGGTGTATGGGTGGACGACCGTGTGTCCGGTTTAGGATTGAGAAGGATAAATCCGCACAAGTGGCCAACCTAGCAACAATGGATGTGACAGTGCCCTAGAGATTATACCATCGCTATTTTTGTTATGTCCAGCCTCGGAATGCTGATGGGACAGATAAGGCTTACCCTCAGTCTGGTTTTCCGTCTTCACACCCTGATAACTCAGCAAATATACAGTTAGTGGTTGGACTGACCTCAGCTCGTGGAGACTGACAGGGTGATTCATTGCCCCCCAGCCTCTATGCTAGATTACGGACATGTCACAAATTTACGAACGTGTGATTGTGAGATAGCTAGAAGCCAGCTCACACATGATCATTATGCTGGGATGTAACCATGACCTCAGTTTGAGACACGGTAACAGTTGGGACTCCTTTCAGCCTGTACTCCGACTTCGTAGTTCAGTCAATAAAAACACTCCAGTATCCCCCATCCCCACCCTTTGGACACCACTTAAGGTTGCTGTTTTAACTGTCATGTCGAATTGCATTGTCGATGCTCACAGTATGTCATCACAGGCATTTTGTTTGGCACTTTTGTGATGCACACTGTTGGCAACCGTCCACTGCTGACACTGCTGAGGCATCCACAAGGCTCAATACAAGGCAAAGGTTTTCCCAGGAGTGGGATGCTTACCATGCTGGCTTTGCTAGTGTCTTTAAACAATGTTACGGACAGTTCTGCTGATGACTTTACAGGGAGATACACACTTATGATTTGGAATAATGAATGTTACTGTTAAATAATATAGAGCAAAAACACTAGTGTAACAGATATTTAATGTACGAAACCATTAAAAAAATAACCTGTGTTATTTGATCCAAAAATACCCAAACAAAACAGTTAACATTTAAAAATAACAGTTAATAATAATGTAACTCTACAGGCCTTCTCCCGTGAACATGCCTGTTGGTCAAGTAGGAATGAAGTAAATGTTGATCCAATCTGGCTAAGCGCCTCAGGGTTCACTGCACACTGAAGCAGCTTTCTGTCCAGGTTTGGTGAAGGAATGCGAGGACCCAACCTGGAGGGCACATAGCTATGAACACATTTCCTCAATACGACACTAACACAAGCTTGACCCTGGAGGTTCCCGGGAGATGTTTGAGTAACTCTTCGAAATGCATACTGACGGACTAACCTCCAGATGGCACCTGGGGGGATGAAAGGTTATTGGCCACAGTGTTACCTACTTATTACGTGCTCCTGTTTTTTGAAGGGGAAATTTTCAAATGAAAATTGCAGTATCTAGTACACCTGTGACACAAGGAGGTCCTGCTTGCTTTTAGGGTTTCATGCGCCCAGTCCATTTAACAGATTTTGGGTTCATATTTGCCTAAATGATTCAGATCTCTACAAGAATGAGTTTGCCCTTTGCTCATTTGCCTCTGTCCGTTTCTATACCCAAAGTCTGGGAGTAGATATAGCTCAGTTCAGGTAAGTTCAATTCTGATAAACCTGCAAAATATACCAATCATGACGTAGACCACTCAGTGGGTATGCGTCCGGGCAGTCCGTTCTAACCACTCTCTTTGAGGCTAGTGATAATGATTTGGGAGTGAATTGTACCTAGAATGAGTTCGATCTTTACTCTGCAGAAGAAAGTCAATGGGGAATTTTGCTGAATGGCAACAAGAGTATTTTCTCTTCAAAAAGGTATCTGGTTACCAAGGGTGTGAGTCAGATACTAAATACACATGTACTTTAAATGTATAACAGTGTGAGAACATACTTTTATACACACATTTAGCAGCATTTTTCTCCATTGACAATGGAAAGACCCTTTCAACAAGTAAATAAATGGCAGGCATCATCAATGGGAGGGAACTGAGGCATTGTCTCATAATGAGGTTCTGTCTATGAACACTTGAACACACTTCATAATATACTAGGTTGTGTATTTTGAAAAGGATTATCAAATGATCAAAACTTTATATTATGTTAAGAAGATTTTCCCTGTGTATACCAGGTAACCCGTTAGAGGTTAGATTTTTTTTTTGTGGATGAACATTTACAAAAATGTTTTTGTAGTTATCAGGAATTTTCTCTCTGTTTGAGAAATGGGTGCTGTGGATATAAAGTTGTACTATTATTAAATATAAAATTACTCATTTTAATGCCTGCTTGTGAATAAGTAATAGCTTGAACTCAATTAATTGATTTCCTTACTTCTGGCTGTTTTTAAAACTGAGGATGGACAAGGCAATGCTGGTACTGGCTAGCGTATGAAATATTAACTGTCTACCTGCAACGGAGAGTAAAGAGTTTATTGAGTCATCTGCTGTCATTGATCTGCTTTTGAATACTTAAAATTTTGAGTATGATTTGTTGGGTTAGAAATATTTCAGTTAACAGGTCTAAAAATAATACTAATTTAACGTAATCTTAAATATAAAAAATTTATCTTAAATTTGAATTTAAAATATCGTTGAAAAGTGTTTGCTCCTCTGAGTATCTGAGTATTTTTGACACATTTTTGATCTTCATCCAAAACCTAATATTGGATAAAGGAG
>JAOVYW010000101.1:5142987-5171931 GCA_025775045.1 Hiodon tergisus
TATATAATTTTTTTTTTCTTCCGTAGAAGTGACCAAGCAAATGTAGGATATCTTTAAATCATTACATATTATCATCCCTGTAATAACGATATAATAATTTGTACTGATGATTGCAAAGCCCCACCGTTTAATTATCCATAATTTATATTTTTATATTTTGAGGGGTAATCTGATTGCATGGACATCCATTATATCTTTCGCCGCCCCATCCGACCGGATGCTCTGTGAGATGCGTCACTGTATCGGGTGTACGTCTGGAATTCCGCTAGTTCTGAACTATTCGTCATTGGTAAAAGTTCACTACTAGCAGAACTCGGACTTGCACCCGCTTCTCTACGAGAAACCCATCTAAGAGGGAAAAGAGGCCGCTTGCGATGAAATGGAACAATGCCATGGTATTGTCTTTTCAAATGAATTATATAGCCTATAGTTAATTAACTTGAAAAATATTGTATTCGTTTTTGTTTTTTACTTTGAAAAGACATAAACCGAGTAGACCATGTAAAATCAACAAAGAGCAAACGTTTCCTTACCTGCTTATTGTTAGGTTTTACATAGTTTGTTAACGGTTTGATTTCTTTCACTTGAAGTTCCCTTTTTTATTATTAATGTGTGTGTTTGTTAGCCTGTTTAACTTGTCATGTATATTGTTTTTTTCTTTTTAGTCGGCTACTGTAGATAGCGTTATTAAAGCTCGATTTTGTGATATTTAGAGATTTTTAAGCGACTCAAATTTTTATACAAGTCACAGCGAGGCAGGGTTGAGTGAGGCGGTTTATGAATCAATACATTATCATGTGAAATGTAGCCAATCTAGCGTTTAAGTCACTAACTGAGAACTCGGAGTATTTACTCCCATTTACCTAGTTATTCAGTTTAATCGCTAGGTAGCTTTTTTTTCAGGTCACAGAGTGTATGAAATCTTACGATATCGACAAGAATATAAACCACTTCAACCCTGCAGCACTGTAGGCCTAATGATTTAATTTTAGAAGAAAAATAAAATAATTTATGCCGCTGTAATAAACGACGTATACGTTTGTTTGTTTTTCAGAATTACTCACAGCAACAATTTTTAAAAAATAAGCGTGGAACAATAAACTGGATGCATGAATTTGGCCAAAGAAAACTATTTGAAAGATCAAATACTTCGAGAATTCTTGTAAGTATGTTTCTATGAATTCACTTTTGGGATTATAACGATATTCTGTAATACAGAATGACAGTTAGAAGCAATTATCAAACATATTTATATTGAAATTACAGTATTTATTTATTTTGTTAGATTTTTAAACGGAAGTACAGGCTCCTATTATTATGACAAATAGCCTGTATGACAAACTGTATGCTGTCAAAGTCTGTTTTTTTTGTCAATAAGTATTAATGTTAAAAGTGGTCTTAATTGTAATTAATTATATAACCAGTCAGGTTATCCACATCTGAATGACATAGCGTAAAAATAACAGACTGTATTTATACACTGCATGGCCTAAAGTATGTGGACACCTGCTCGCCGCACATCTCATTCCAAAATCTTGAGCATTAACATGGAGTTGTCCCCCCCTTTGCAGCTACAACTTTTCTTTCCACTCAATGTAGGAACATTGCTGCGGGGACTTGGTTCTGCACTAATGTTGGGCGTTCAATCTGCGTTCCAATTCATTCCAAAGGCGTTTGATACGGTTGAGGTCAGAGCTTTGCAGGCCAGTCAAGTTCTTCCACACCAATCTCGACAAACCGTTTCGTATGGACTAACCTGAACCTCGAAAAACAGCCCTAGACCATTAATCCTCCACCATTGTTCCTCCGGAATGACTCCTCCTCAAGGCTTTGAAGTTGGCACCATGTATCCAGGCAAGTAGCATTCTCTTGACATCTGCCAAACCCAGATTTGTCCGTCGGACTGCCAGATGGTGAAGATTGAATCATCACTCCAGAGAACACGTTTCCACTGCCCCGGAGTCCAAAGGCGGCGACCCTTGCCCACTCCAGCCGACACTTGTTATTGTATAATTCAAGGCATATTAGTGTTGTGTGTAGCTGCTGTACCATGGAAACCCATTTTATCCCGACAAACAGTTGCTGACGTTGCTTCCAGAGGTGGTTTAGAACTCGGTAGAGAATGTTATAACCGAGGACAGACGTTTTGTATGCGCCACGCCCTCAGCACTCAGCTGTCTCGTTGTGTGAGCTTGTGTAGCCCACCAGTTTGCACCTAAACTGTGGTTGCTGATAGACGTTTCCACTTCAGAACAACAACGCATACAATTGACCAAGGCAGCTCTAGCTGGGCAGAAATCTTACTAACTGACTTGTTTGATGGTGGCATCCTATGATGGTGCCATGTTGAAAGTCACTGAGCTCTTCAGTACAGGCCATTCAACTGCCAATGTTTATGTATAGAGATTGCATGACTGTGTGCTCAATTTTACACATCTGTCAGCAGCAGGTGTGGATGAAATAGTCAAATCCACTCATTTTAAGGGGTGTCCACAATCTTTTGGCCATGTTGTGTATCATAAAACTCAAGCTCTATCTCACAGAGCTATATCTCAGATATAGCCTTAGGTCAGGGGTTCCCAAACTTTTCCATGCCAAGCACCCCCAAATAGCATAAGCTTCTGGCGGGGGCCCCCCGTCTTTAAAAACCCATTGACAACACTATGGCAAATGTAAAAAAAAATGTGCTGAGGCTCCCCTGGCGCCCCCTGGCTTTGAAAACCAAAGCCTTAGGTCACCTGTGTAACATGTAAAACAAATACCCTGAACCAAATGTCAGTTTCTGTTAAGAGGCATGCAATACGTCACATAACCCAACGTTCTTGTATGGTAGGCATGGGGTGATGGTGCCTCTCTGTGTCCGTATCTCTGTTAGCAGACTTACACATTCAATCACTAATGGTGATATTGGTTCTGAAACTGACCTTGCTCTGTTTTACAGGCAGCCGCTGGTTACTGCTCAGCATACCTTACTGCAGGAGATTTCATCCCGCTTTAAAGAGGCTGTTTGTTGGATGACCACTGACTCGTATCAAGATTTTTCAGAATTCTACACAGAGAAAACAATGGGCCATGGTGGACTCCTGTCTATAGTGAGCTTCTGTGTTTTGTTTAGAAGAGTGTATCTGTGAGTGTATCCTCCATACTTACAAAAATAACAATTGTTACATGACTAGAACTTAAGTCCATTGTTGTTTTAGCCCTTTAAATGCTGCTCTAAATAAAATAAATAAATTTTGTTTGTAAACCATGACAGACATTGTACTACTGTTATTCAGATTTAAATATCTCCTGAACTGTTTGTATTACTGAAACCATGGAACTGGAAACACTTGGAATATCAAGCTTTTTACGTGGAAAAAATGCATTACTCTTAATTGAAGACATGCAACATCTTAGATGGTCTTCATTAGATTATGGCAGACAGATTCAAATCAAATATGAGGCTACAATTCCTAGTTATGTTAATACGTTCCTAATTAGAACTAATGGTTATTGATGCAGCTCTATTCACTGGTAGCGCTTGTTTGTTTAGAAAACCATGATAAAATACATACACCTGTGTCAGTTCAGGCGTTGTTGTGTATGTTATAGAATAAAATTCTACATTTACGGTGATATTGAAGTAAATTTGTATTTTTCATTAGATGATGTTATTTGTTCTTAACAAAAATGTATGTGAAATATAAAATGATAAACATTGGTTTAGGTTATTTTCCATAATATGTCAACATATGTTCTGCACATGTACAACAGTGGCACAGTTAACATGATCACGAACAGAACCACAACTCAGACTGGAGTTCATTTTTTTGTTGTTTTTTTTGGGATGCATCAGTTATACCTCTTTATTATAATGGCTACTTTGTTACACAAATTAGTTTCAGGATCATCTTAGTATCTTATTCTGAGTATCAGCAGGAAAAAAGGAAAAAAAACTGTTTTCTTTTTCAAAATTATTTACAATATACAAATGTAGGTTGTTTGATGGCCAAAAACAACTCAGACAAAACATTCATCCGCCCGTTAAAACACAAATCCTTAAAAACTTATAGTTTAATGTTACTTTCTGTTTAATCTGAACAATTTCACAACTCAGTCCTTATTGGTTATACAATTCACAAATGCGCTTGTGCTTTCTGGTATATATATGTGTGTGTATATATATATATATATATATATATATGGTTAGAGTTAGGGTTAGGGTATATATATATATTCTGCTACACACATTTTTTTCTGACAGACATTTGGCCAGTCAAACCCAATAGGGTACCAAATCTTAATTGCTGTTATTCTACTTAATCTCACATCAAATACACACAATATTTTTGTTTTATATCTGGAGGAAATCATGAATAAGGAGGCAGCTAATCTAGTCAGTGTTGATGCTAAACCCCCTTGTCAATGAAAAATGTTGTTAAATAAAAAGCTGTTATAAAGAAATTGGTGTGGAACTATGAAAATAAGCAGCCAATATTTCTGTGGTTAGAAGTAGTGAGGAAAGCTTTGGAGATGAATGGGTGGACATGGCCGGGCAGGCTGAAATTGCATGTCTGAGTTGCAGTTGATAAAACGGTTTATGAGGGCGACACCTGACTGGAGGAAACGGAAGAGACTTGAGTAACTTGTGAGCCCTCCTCGTCATCTCCAAATGGGCTCTTTCCGCAGAAGATCAGCTTCATCATGCATGAGCGGAACTGAAATTGAGACAGCAGGAGGTCAAAAGCCAGTCCATGCATACACAAGGGGTCGCTGCACGTGGATAGAATTTCATGATAGCCAAACTCTAAGCCCACAAACGGACCTTGGTTCTGATCTTGCATTTACTGTAGTGATCCCTATGAATATACCTGTTTGTTCATGAAGACATAGATGACAGGGTTGTAGACGGTAGAGGCCTTGGAGAAGCATGAGGGGATGCTGGCTAGCCGAAGGTCAAAGGTCTCACCACGGTGAGTCACCACCCACACAGCGAAAGAAGCATAGGGGAGCCAGCACACGAGGAACCCGAGCACCATCACGACCACCATCTTGGTCACTTCCCTTTCTGCTTTCTGGGTGGAGGCAGATTGCTCTTGTGCCCTGGCAGCCTGGGTGTGGGAGAAACAGAGAGAGTTCATTTCAGGAAACCAGTACTAGCATTCCAGGGAAGGTGCATTATATATTCATGTCAAATTGTATCGATTTAATTGTGTATACATTTTAGTTGTGTGTTTAAAAAAAAAAACTTTCCTTTTTTATTCAAAGGTCCAAAGGGTAGCAACTAGTTTGAATAGTTGAATAAATAAGCAAATAAAGTAATAAACAAATGGAGTCTGTGACCCAGAGGCCCTGCATCGCATTGCCTGCCCCCATCAAATCTCACCGATTTGAGTGTGAAGAGAAGCTGGGAGTAGCAGAATACTATGACAGTGAAGGGGAAACCAAAGCAGAAGAAGAAAAGGAACATGACGTAGGATTCGTTGTTGTATTTGTTGTTGACAGTGTACCAGTCAGGTCCACAAGAGCACTGCAGTCCTTCAGGGATGTATCTGCCAAAATAAGGGCAGATAAAGGCAAGGCAGTCGTTACTAACTGCTAACTGCTAACATCATGGACAAAATCTATATGTGCAGCCCCATTTGTGCTTGTGATTAAGTAAATGAGAGAGTTTGTGGGTTGGAGAGAGTAAGATGATCCAACCGTGACTGTGGGTGGAATGACAGATACTCACCTGCTCCAGCCAAACAGAGGGGGAGCAGAGGAAATCAACCCAAAGACCCAGGTGACTGCGCAGCCAATCAAGGCGTGGGTGCTCTTGAAGGCAAAGTTACCAACTGGCTTGCAGATTACCAGGTACCTTTCAAAGGCCACCACCGAGAGAGACCACAAGCTCACCATGCCTGCAGCAACACAGAAGCACATTTTTGTAAGGAGGTCCCCTGGAGACAGACACTCTTTTCTTAGCAGACCTCATCAATGGCACCTTTATCTATTTACAGAGCTGGAAAACCTTTTCTCAGGCATTGCAACAGCCAGGATTGTCTTGGAACATTAACTTGAACAGCTCTTGTCGCAAGCCAAGCTTCTTTACCATTAAGTTATAGGTAGACAAAAAAACCTTATGAATGTGTATGTTCAAATATTCTGTCAAATACAACCTCTATCAAACCCTGATAAGGCAAAAAGACAACTACATGGCTCAAGGACAGGGTGCAAAAATTGAAACCCAAAAGGCTTTGTCCCAAAAAAAAAAATAATCGTGGTCACTCTCTCTAGTTCTAGTGTTAATGAAAAACACAATAGGTAGGTGTATCAGAAAAAACTATAACAGCAAATAGTCCCAAACTCACAATAACTGTAAAAAAATTTGATGCAAAGATGGATTACATTAAACTACACACTTTGTAAATAAATAAATAAGTGTCACAAATTACATTCATTTTCTTATTTTATCATGCATCTCTCTTCAAAGAACATGTTAACATGTGGGGTCGTTGAAAATACTGTCGGCTAAATTCGATGGTAAATAAAAGGATAACGCACACTCGCATAAAACAGAGAATCCCTACCTCCCAGAGTGGCAGCAAAGCCCTCGATTTTACACGCCAGGGCTCCGAATATGAAATATCTGTTCATGAAGGAACAGAAGGCTGTGAAGGAACCGATGGTGGCTACAAGTAAATTAGCCACAGAAAGGTTTACAAGGATGTAGTTGAGATGAGATCGTAACTTCTTGTACTGAACGGTGCAAACGATAGTGAGGACATTGATAGCTGTTCCCGCTACGAAGAGGAAGAACATGAAGACGGCCATGCCCATGAAGATCCCTGAGCCGCCCAAGTGATCCTGAGGCACCAGGAAAGGGCTGAGAGCTGAGAGGTTATTGGTGTCCAGAGGGATGGGGATGTAGAAGTGCTCCTGGAACTCCTGCTCATGGGAATTGGACCTCATCTTGTTTTGTTGTTTGGTCCGTTCAAGTAGAGAGGTGTATTTTTCACTTTGTAAGCAAAAACTATATTTTGTCGATGTCCTGCTTCGTCCTTTTCTTTTGATTTTACGGCTGCATTACAGGAAATGTTTGACTGAACGGAAAATTGGTTGGGTCGTCTTGCTACTGCTCCTCGTGCATTGGAGATAAATTCTCTGACCAGTGCAGTATCCAGTGTGCTTTTATAAGGCGGGCACGAGAAAGCATATCCCTCCCCCCTTACCATTTGAAATGCAAGACTTCAACAATTTCTTTAATCCCCCCACCTCCCAACCCCAGCCATTTTGCTTAATCTCATTCTCACAAGAAGAAACCCAGCTAATGCAGATAATCACATTCATAGAGGAGATCTGTCCAGTGTTAAAGCATGCCGTTAATCTACATGCCAATGCAGTTAAAGCAGTTTATAACACACTCTTTACTTCTCTGTAATCTTCTTTCTACGGGGATTATCTCTAGATTTGACCTGTGTCCCTTGACTTTTCCGGGCCAAGGTCTAAATCTCTTTTGGCGATTACACTTTCCTGCAGCACCATATACCTTTGGTAACTCATTCTAAATTAAGCTTTTTATTAAATTGCTAAACGCTACTACTATAGAAATTTGACAGTGTATCAAGCAGCATTACTTTCTTGTTTTATATCTAAACATTTTGCAACTGAATTGACTAATCAAATGAAACCATTCTTTTAAAATCGTTCAAACTAATTCTTCACTTCATATTGAGTAGTAGTTTTATTTCAGCATACTTAGAGGTATATAATAAAAAAGTAGGGTACCGTTTGGTGTTTCAGTGCAATGAGCTCAGGAGAGGGCTAATAGTAAAACTGCAGGGGTATTTTGAAATGAACATACTGCTTTGTCAACCCGACAGTGTCACAGGTTTTAAAACGCATATTGAATACCGAAAGTCCTAAAATGATTTACAGGTTTATCATAATTCAAACTTGCATGTGAACATTTTAGAACCATAATGTTGCTCATTGGATTGCCTTTTCCAGGATGACCAGCAGATTACACAAGGTTACAGCAGCACAATGCATGATAAAAATGCAAGACGCAAGGAACAAAGACCTAGACCTTAATACCCATAGGTATAAATTACGCCATCATTTCTTTACTTATAAAATATTAACATTATAAACAACTTTCTAGCTATTTTGTTTGTAACCTTGTTGATGTTTTGTGTGGCATTACATAAAAACAACATGTGACTTCATGAATAAATCAAGTCTGAGATGGACTTAAGGTTATTTTTTTAAAATATTAAAGAATAATGGGAGATAGCATGTTGGCAATGTTTGAACTATGAACTTTTGAACACAAATTAAATCTTGAATTGTTATGAACACCCACCCTGTTATTATATGAGGATAGATTTGAATTTGTACAAAATACGGAAGGGTGATTTACTAAATTAATAGGCCGAGGACAGCCAAGGTTCTACTATGAAAATTTATAGATAAATCCAATATTGCAAATTTGTAATAATAAAATATGTAGAAAAATTAGATTCATAACACACTTTGCTATTAACTGAAACTAATTAAGAAATGCATAACTGTCGTTAATTTTAGTCATGGTTTGACATGTTTTTAAATGTAGTCAGTGTTTTGATCTTTCATTCAATAAAAAATATGTTGGCTACCGAACTCATTAAAGACACAGCGTTTTTATAAACAACAATAATAACAAAATAACACATCAAGTCTGATTGTAAATTAACTAGACCAGTGTCATTAAACGCATAGTTTAATGACATATGCCCTTAGGCATATAAGTTAGTGTAGGGGAGCTCGTGCAGACTTCGGAACGGATAGTACGTCACAACCTGGAGTCGAACGCAATTTAGACACAGATTATTGTTTTAATACGCAACCAAACATCCCAGTAGTTTTTGAAATTGTTTTATTTCTATATATAGAATTATTAATAAATAATAAAATATTCAATAAAAATAGAAACCCAATTTATTTTTAAAATGTGATTCATTTTTATTTCCTGTTTATTTTTAATTTTTGAAGTAAAATGTCAAAGTTTATAAAATAAAAACATAAAATTGTATTTAAAAGCGTATTTCTTCAAAATATTACAATATAAAGTGTGATAAAGCCCCTAATTTGAAACAGCTGATTAAGTGTTGAGAGTTTAGGCGAACCTCAAGTTAGAACCGCGGCATTGTTCGCTGCAACAAGAATCAGTTTAAGACTAAAATGGTCTGAGCTATTACCGTAATTAACGGTTTAAACCCGACCTTCACAATCTATGCTGAAATTGACCACAAGAGTTGAAACGAAAGTACTCTGTTCTAAACATTTCACTGTTTTGCGTTCAAATAGAGTTACAGTGATGTGTTGTCGGTGTTTATGGTGTAATTTGGAAAGAGGACAATAGTAAACTGTTTCAAAAAGCCACTTATAGTATTTATAATCAGCTTTTTATTCATTTAGACAATTGCAGTTTGGTAAATTGTTCAGCATTCAACAATGAAGTGTCTTATAAGGTGCTGTTCCACAAAAACATGCGCCTTGATTGTAACTGTTACCCCTACATAATTATTTTCCATATTTATGAAAATATATAATCAAACGTATCAGAATTTTAACAATGGAAGCTGGGGGGGTCTGCGTAAATTAATAAATGAACACGTTGGGCCCAAGTATTTGGTTTAATGTGGTCATGCATGCTAATAAAACCAGGGGTTTATAGAATCTGTAGTAAGTGAAACATTTCATATTTCATAAATTGTGTACTCTTCAATATAGTGAATGTAATGCAAACCTGCGTCCCGGTGTCAATTATTCGATCGATAAGTGATCAAATTAGCTGCAGTTGCTTAACCGCTCGTGCCCTTGTAATTCCTCTGTAAGACCAACAGAGGGGGTTGCAATTTCACAGCCCTTTTAAACGGAGCGAAACTACTGACTGGGACAATCAGGTAGGAGCGTATAAAAACCCCGTACTCATTATCTTACCTTTTGAGGTAATTTAAATTAATATTGTGTATGCAGGGTGAATTGAGCTTTTTTTAAAAATGTATTTTATTGATTTTAATCGTTTATGTGCCAAGGAGATTATTCTTTAAAAAAATTTATTAATTCATAATGCATTAAAGGTAGCAATGGGCAGCGTTGATAATTTTCGTAAAATTATTTCCCCTTTATATGTATTCTGTCTGTTTGTTTTATTTTTAAACAAATTAGTATTGAACCAGTTTGGTTGTACAACAGTGCTAAAACCAAATGTATTTTAAAAACCTAATCAAAAACATAACTTACTCCGAAATTCAAGTTCAAAGATTTAAATCACAAAAAAATGAAAAATGAAAATAAATAATAAAAATCGGAAAAAATAGCACTCCTGCAAAATTGAAAATCGACCAATTAGAAAACCACATACATACCAAAATAGGTCTGTGGTTTAAATCACCGATTCTCAGTACAGCTGAACTGAACACCCAAGCAAGAGTATTTTAATTTCAACTAATATTATACGTTTTGTAAATTTTAGGCCTACTTGATATTTATTTGATTCTGTTTACACTTTCAGAAAAAACACCTATATTTTTAAATACCCTTAAACTGAAGTGTTAATTTCTTAATTAACCATTACGCACTTGCAAGGTTAAATTATGTGATTTTCAATACATTGCTAAGATAACGTTTAGCACTGATCGGCTGTTCTGTATTGTTCGTAGATGTTCCTTCGGTTAATATCTTATTAATTTATTATGAACAGGTAATCATATTGGCGCACGGGAAAGTAAACTAAAGTCACAAACAAAATGGTACTGGGTTTTATAATAGTGGTGTTTGAAACACAGTTTGTACAACAAGCATGACTGGATGACAATTTAAATTAAATCTATTCGTGGTTCCCCACCCCATCTGAAAAACAAATCTTCATGAATTCCTTCCCAGCTGCTCTACCTAATATATAATAACGAGCTAGGAAAAGAAGTATAAACAATAAATTAAACCAAATACGCTCATAAGGGTCCCCAAAGGTAGGGCTTTTCATATTGTTATTATTTTTTTATTTTTTTGCGATTTATGTCATCCGCTGCTGGTTCCTTCAACCATCTGTCCCAATTGGAGAGCATAAAGAAGAAGGCCCCGCGCACCTATGCCCGAGTTTTTGAGGCTGCTTCTAACGCCAAAGGGCAGGGCACTTTTGCCCTTGTCACCAACTTCCTTCTTGCAGGAACATCCTGTACGCCTACATAATCTTCAATAACCCTGCGTACTTACTTACTTTTTTATTTTTTAGAATAATATATTATTATATTTTAGTATTTATTATATCATTAAATCTGGTATTTAAAACAAAGTCGGATCTATGCATGCTGTTTGGGATTGAAAAATAATAAATCATAACAAGATAACTCTTCCACAGAAGCCTTCTGTGTGCGGTTTTTCGCAGTCTTTACATAGGGAACTAAATTGTTATTTTTCCTAAATCGTTCAACATTTAAATATAATTAACATAGTATTAAAAACACAACCTCAGTTTAGAATTGTGTGAATAAACTGTTGGGTGTTTTTGTTACTGAATTTGTGTTTTTGATACAGTGTCATTGGTGTAATAATATCATGATTGGGAATAATTGAAATGCGTGTACACCTTATATTTACACTTTTTAGAGCTTAAAAGTGAACAAATAATTGTGACCCACATGAATATGTGTCAAGAGCAATCTACCAACCCTCTTCCTCAGGATTACTCCTGACACTTCCTCACTCGCTCAACCTCTGCGGTGATCTCTTTAGCAGCTCAGGGCTGGCTGGGCTGTAGGAATTGTGTTAAGACTCTTAGTGCAGGCCGTCAGGAGGAAGCCGCTGAGTGGGGCAGGTGAGGCCTCCTGACATCTCTCCACGTACATTGTAATCCTCCCACTCTGCACACCTGTTCTGCCCGGCATAGGGATTGTTGTGTTCATCTCCTTCCCTGTGATTGGACGCTAGTGGTGGCTGTAAACGGTTAAGAAGCAAATGTCAGTGCATCGTGGAAAGTCATTTTCCTGGTGCAGCATGAAGTCATTAAGTGTCATCTGAAACTATAAGTAAATAACTAATGAAACAGCATTGGTAAAAAAGAAAAGAAAAGAAGTCTCTGTTTTGTCACCACCTTCAAGGGTCTCTGCCTTCGTTCAGTTTTCATCGTCACCTCTTTGACAATGACATCTGTTCATTTGGAAACTTAAACTAATTACTTTATGTTTAACTTCTGAGTGTGAGTAAAACACTACTGTAACCAGAGGGAGGCAAACTATACCTGAAGCATGAAGTGCTGTGTCTGTGGGACTCAATGAAGTAACTTACTGCATGTGTTAATTTCACATTTTTGTATTCATCCATTGGCAGAACATGGCAATCAATTTACGAGAAAAAATTAAATTTACGAGATTACTCTTGAAATCATTACTGGCAATCAGAAGTCTCCTCGTTTACTTATGTTGAACATTTAATTGAATAAAGGTATAAAGTCGGGTAAATTCTTTCATTAGTTCCCACACTTTTTCCTGTATGACACATACATGTTGCTACTTTAATTTTTACATGAAATGATAAATCTATGATGATAAATGATCAGATGTATTGATTATTCTCAAAGGCAAACTATCTGACTGGCTTTAGCGTGTGCAGTTCTAAGTACCGAATTAGAACTAATTATTCTAACTGGATGTAATAATGCGTTATTGTACAGCCTAAATAGATGCTTCAATAAAGTTTCACCATACCTCTTATTAATCTCCCTCCCGACTCTTAAAGGTATAGGACTACTCCACTAATGCATAAATTATGACATCACACTGACTTCCGTAGTTAGCGGCCTAGAACCAAATGTTATGAATTTATCTAACTCAGGTTTTTTTCAGGTAATTGTATTGTATCCCTCTGAAATGATGAAGGAAATATAATTTCACGTACCTCAATAGATTATACTGCATTAGTTATAGTGTTGTTACAAAGGTGCAAAGTGTTGCTGGCATCATATCTTCAGTCATGCACGTTTTGTGCAAAATTTTTATTATTAACAGTCTGGTTGAATATAACAAGCGATTAGCTACACACATACGATAAAGAAAAAACCCTGATAAAATGCAACGACTAGAGGATTGCAAAAAGATTTCAAAAGAAAGCAACAGGCTACAATATGTCTGTGGCCCCTAAATTCAGGTATATGTGAATGGATACATCAAGCAGGTAAAACTATATTGATTTTCTTTTGTAGTAACCAGCAAAAACCTGCAATGACAACCCAGAGTAACAGCGCCTGTTGCCTACTGATCAATTGGAATTGTGTAAAATGTTGCTGGATTGGCAAATATAATATGTACAATTAGTTGAACACTTAATATAGTTAATGATCATGTTAAAGATGGATGTAATCCCCTACTTTTTTGAAAGTGAATGAATGATTATTGTGACCCATATTAAAAACCTTCCTTGGGATTACTCCTGGCACTCGCTCAACCTCTGCGGTGATCTCTTTAGCAGCTCAGGGCTGGCTGGGCTGTAGGAATTGTGTTAAGACTCTTAGTGCAGGCCGTCAGGAGGAAGCCGCTGAGTGGGGCAGGTGAGGCCTCCTGACATCTCTCCACGTACATTGTAATCCTCCCACTCTGCACACCTGTTCTGCCCGGCATAGGGATTGTTGTATCTCCTTCCCTGTGATTGGACGCTAGTTTAAGTTTTTTTCCCTTTATTTTCTGAGGTGGCTGTAAACGGTTAAGAAGCAAATGTCAGTGGATCGTAGAAAGTGATTTTCCTGGTGCAGCATAAAGTCACTGTTCTGTCAAAACATTCTAGAAACACAAACAATGCATAAGCTACAAACGAACACTTGAAATACACAATACTAATTTCACAAAAAAAAAACACAGATCTGCCTCCACAATAACGCTAAATAGAAGAGAATAAGACATAAGAGATGAACTGTTAATTCTTATGCGTAACTACCAGACTGCCTGACCAAGATCAGCAGCTCAGCGACTGAATCTGGATTTGGACGTGAAAGGAGGATAAAGCCAAGGACACCTAAATCCTGTAGGTAGGAGGGGGAGAGGAAGTTATTTTCTCTCAGAAGGTAAAGGGGTGTAATTTATCTGCTAGTATAAAAGGATAGAGCCACACTCAGGAGGCCCACATAGACAGTCTAATCTTTGGTTTCAAGACAAAAATATATAGATAAAATAAAACTTGCTTGATAACATTGTAGTTGTAGTTTGGAGTGTTAAATACATATAGACATGAAGGAATAGCCATTGTCTAAATTGTCAGCTAGGTCTCATTTCCGCTACCTGAAAGAGCATTTGCCTAGACTCTTCAGGGAATAAGCATAAGGTACATTAATGGATTGACATGACATTTTTTTCAAGATCTAATGGTACAGTGACTGTGGACACACACTTGCGAGGAGCTTTATGTTAACTTTTTGTAAAGGTTTTGTAATCTTTTTCAAGGAGTAAATATTAATAGATTTTTCATTTTCTTTTGGGTACACTCGAGTAACGTAAAATATATATTAACGGATTAATAAAACACTACCTCATTCTCAACACATCCAGGCTAACTTAAATAAATAATCGTTTGTGTGCAGGGACCACGCATACCTTCGATACAAACAAAACTAGTAGTAAATTAACAATAAACCAATATATGGGAATGTCCCTATCTCATGCTCTTCCCATAGTGTCTGATTTGTATTTGTATAATGTCTATCGCACAGATATAGTGAGAAGCAACTTTGGACATGAGTCATCATTGCAAGACAGAAGGAAGCTCAATTTTCGCACGTCTCTCTTCATCGTAAGGCGCGGATCTTCCGTGGTTGCATAGGAGGGCACTGTGATCGGATCGGCCACCCAATTTTTATTGGCTCTTAGTAATGTCAATCATGGCTCGCTTAGACTAGTCATTTTTGGGTGCCTGTTGTCCCCCCTGTGCCCCCCACACACTTGAAAATCATCTGGAGCCGCCCCTGCCCAACGAAGGGTTGCGATTAATAAATTCCTAATTTTTCATTAGTCTGTTGATTAGTTTTAATGCTTCCTAAACAGCGTGTTTTGAAAGCGTTTAATCTCTGATCTTTTTAAACACCCCGTTCTATATTAACATAGGGTTTTTTTTATGAAATTGAACACGTTTAATTTATAGCCTAAAGACCAAACGCGTTTTCGAATTATTATTATTTTTACAGTATACGGTTTAAAGTACAGTTAGAAAGGCGTGTTATAACTTAACAGAATAAGGTGGAAAATTATTTCTGACTGACGCCTCACTAGAATGTACTGTAACATTCATTTGAAAGCACGATAAATTAAAATACATTAAGCATACATACATACATACATACATTAAAATACATTAATCTTTTAACATTAACACCACACACTATATATATATATATTAACCTAAGTGGTTTAGTTTCTGGCCTTGAAACCAGGAAGTTGCTGTTCTCTGTCTCTATTCTGAAATGCTCCTTTAAAAACCAGTAGGTAATTGTGTTTGCCCAACAGAAGCATCAGCTAAGAAATAAAATCATGTAAAGGCCTCTACTGCCATCTAGGGTGCATTTACAGTGTTTCATGTGAATGGACAAGCACGTTCTAGGTTTCACGAGGACTGCAAATAGCAATGCATCAAATAATCATTCCATCATAGCTAACCGTCCAAGTGCTTTAAAAACGAATACGAGTATTTTACATTGCATTTTCAAGGCTGATGATTTTATTTCTGTTAAAACTTGTAGCAGCATTTTGTATTAATTGCAAATTAATCTCTTTCTCCATCAGCCCACTTAAAAGTGCATTGCAATAATCTTTATAATAATAATATTTGCATCGTCTAAGGATATATATGACCTAATTGCCGATATTTGCCTAATATAATACAATTTGGTTTTAGTTAACACGACTTACATTTGATCCAAGGCTGTAGGTTCCAATCTAAGTTATGTCACCAGTTTTTACTAAAGTCAAAGTTGACCAACAGCCACTGAGTGTCCGGTGGATGTTGATTTTCCCAGACAAGAAACATTATCTTGCCACATTCTCTGGCTCTCCAGATATTTATCAATCAGGACAATCAAAGCAAATACTCATACATGTGGATACTGGGTAATTTTTATCAACTGAATCTATTTCAATACAATTATTCAGACACATAGTTTGTTTTGTGGATCCGATTTTAATTAGATTTGGAATCTGAAAAGTCACCCATCTCTTTTACACTTTGTAGTGTGCATGTCTGATTAGACTATAGGTTTTGATTTCATCATCATTTGATGTAAATTATAAAACATATAATCATAAAGGACAACTTTTTGTCTATTTTTGACAAAGCTGTCCTTTATTTTACAACCAAAAATTCTGAACATTAATTATTGTCATGGACACTTTTATTTTGAATGATTTATACTACAAAGTTGCCCTTCTGTGATATGTTTTATAGTGCATTGGGGGCAGATAAGGATTTGAGTGCTTCTACCAAATCATTGGCGTGACATACTATAGGTCGTTTTCAACATCTCTTAAAGATCAGCTGGACTGGTTTCAAACCTTGGACAACATAACGTTTCAACGAAGTTGAAAACGTATAAACGTATATGTCCCGCCCTTTTACTTAACCATCGCCACCTATTGTATCATACGGGTAAATTCGGCTTTGTTATAAAGCAGTAATTCCCGTTAATAACATCAAGGTGAAACGACGATGACAAATCACACTCGGCCATGATCAGACTTTGTAAAAGGAATGTTTTATCCATTGATACTATCGTTGTTTGAATAAACAAAGGAGTGAAGTTTCAACTGTCCGCCATGTTTGTTGTGGGTCAAGGGAGCTGTCTTTTTGGGAGGGGGGGGGTTGTCAAGAAGATGGCGGCTTCCAGGCAGGCATGAGAGGAGATACTTGTCAATAAATCGAGAGCTTTCGGGTTACGTTACTCAAGTCCGGTCTACGAGATATATTGCTGGAAATAAGAACTCAAAACTAGTAAGTTCGTGGTGTTATCGATATTTTTGGGGCCACTTGAGACGTTTTGTTACGGCAAATACATCCGCCATTTTTCTTTAGGGATGTACGAAGTGGGCTGTTTTGTCGACAAGATGGCTGCTTCCACCGGGCAGCTTGAAAAATAATATTATGAACCCCAACGTTGCATTTAAATTGAATGTTAAATGTTTGAAATTGAAACGGTTCACACATCCAATCACTACCTCACTTGCATGCTTGACGATCTACATTATACTAGCAAACATGTAAACATGATAATAATACGTTGCATTTTGATGACAGCCCGTGTTTAAAACTGGTAAATGTTTAATATTTAGGAATAAGTGCCACAGTTTATTTGACAAATTCAGGGTAGATTAAGAGTTTAGTTATTGAATTAAATGTATCTTACAAGATGGCGACTCCCAGAGAAGCATGAAAATAGCCGTCTGCAGTAAATAGATTCGATTTCAGAAAAAGAATATGAATAAACCTATACTTTTCTTGTATTTTAACTTGATACCTGTTCAGCTGTGAATCATATAATGGTCGCAACGGTTTAATTTACCGTAAATACAGAACACTTGTTTTTAGTAACGTTTGTATTTTTGTTATTTATTTTTTTACACCGCCATTTTTTAGACTGGCGGTGAGGGTTTGTTTGGTTACAAGATGGCGACTCCCATGGAGTGGTATTGCTTTGCTTCTGGGTGGAATTAACTACAGGATGAAATAATTAGATTAATATTAATGGAATAAACAATTAGTTTATTTAATCTAAAACATACTGACACCGCATGCGTATGGTTTTAACTCCCGGTGGCCAAGGGGTTCACTCCAAGACCAGCCGGCTTTTTTTATTATCTATCTGCTAAGAGTTGATAAAATGGCGGCTCCCATGGATTTTACATTTTCCTGAATAAGTTTAATTAGGAATACATTTGCTGTATGAATATTTTCATGCTACGTTAAACTTACATTTTTAATTAAAGGCCTTTTAAAAACGTTTTTTTTAAACATATTGCTTCTCAAGAGTGTTATTTTGCGGATTTGATTATTGGATTCAGGATTTATTTTTTATTAATTCGGGTAAGACTTAGATATTTTATACATTTTAGCGGCGGATAGTTAAATGGAACAATGGAGTTAAAGCCTTTTTCTCCTCCTTGTAGCGGACATGTCTTCACCTGGTTCCGCGGTATCCGGGACCACCGGCTCGGTTCTGCAGCCGCGTTGGAAGCGGGTTCTGGGCTGGTCTGGCCCTGTCCCTAGGCCTCGACATGGACATAGAGCCGTCGCAATTAAGGAGCTAATGGTTGTATTCGGTGGAGGAAATGAAGGGATTGTGGACGAGTTGCACGTCTATAACACAGGTACATTTTTTGATTGAACATTCCTAATGTGTATTTCAAATGGTATGTTGTACCATTTGTTTAGTGTGTAGTCTGAAGAGTGGGTTTGTTTGCGCTTTGCACTGCAACCCACCGCTGAGTTGTCAGAGAAGTAATTCACTGGTTATCTTATTGGTGCATATTTTGTGTTCGTAAGCGGCTACAAAAACGTAATTTTAACTAATTAAATTATATGAATACACTTACATTGTATGAACTTATTAGACACGTATAGCCAGACCGACGTACAAAATGTTATGGTTAAATCAATGCAATTAAGAAAATTCTCAGCGAGCTTGTTCCCGCCTATCTGGCTATATTGGCTGCCTGGGAAAAGTCGCTATGCTTTTCTAGTGGAGGCGCTGGAGTTTGCAGGAGATGAGTGGAAGGGGAGGAAATACAAAGAAAAATGGCGCGTAAAAATGTCCGACTAAGTCATAATTTGGCGTTCCTTCTCGTCATGTTTTATTAAACGATAAAAAAATAATCGCCTAAAATAATTACGACTTGTAGATCAATGCGAACTACGTGTTTTATTTTATTCAGATAGTTATGCGTTGTATGTTGGACTGTCTAATACTTTGCTTTAGCCTGCTTTGCAACGGAAACCGCCATCTTCAAAATTCTGCTATCTTGACAACCAGTTCTCTAAATATGATTGGGCGGCGACAGTGACGTCGAAACACTAGGGCGTTCTGCAGATGAACAGCGATTGTTACTATAAAGTTAATGTGTGTATGACAAGCCAATATTATTAGTATACCGACACCTTAATCTCTTGCTATGTATCATTTTCAAAGGAGTTTAATTATTTATTTGCTGTATTTACAGACTTGAAACTGCTGTTGGTACCTTTATACGAATGTTTTCAGGTATTTATGTCTGAAGATGATGGGAAAAAAATTGCATCATGGGATGCAGGAAATCGCTTGTGCCATGTCAGTTTTGTAACTTATTTGAGTAAACCCAGGATATACCAAAGAAAGTTCCCCACGTGAATATTGAGTCTGAAAATCACATACTTGCGGCTCGTTACATTTGCTTTACTGGCTGAGCCATTATTGTGTGTTCTTTCCCACAGTGGACTGGAACATTTACATGGACAGGTGTTTTCAGTGTTTGGATTACAAAATAAGTTTTTTTTTCTTTTTCTGGAGTACTAATCTATATCAACATTAAAACATTGTTTAAGCCAATACTCTTATGCATACCACCCTACAGTTTATCATTTAATTTTTAATACAGAGGGAAATGCTTTGTCAGTTCATTCTAGTGCCTTCCGCAAGACTATCCTGACGTTGCCCCACCTGGCATTCAAACTTACAACCTGCTGGTTACAAAGCCAGTTCATTAAATGACTGAAATAAAGCAAAAAAAAAAATTAATATGTGTAAATTAAAATTAACATTTATATGGGGTATATTTCACATCTCTTACAACTTTGCAAGTCGTTTTCCAGAATGGCATGTTTTTATCATTGCATGCTAAGCGTAATCACAATTATGTGGTTGGTCACCTGAGTTTTTTACGACTTGTCAATGGCTCACCAAATCCGCGCTTTCATTCTAATTGAATCCAGCATTTTTCCCTTGATGTCATAGAAGTTATAATTAGGGCTGCTACTACCGATTATTTTAGGTTAACACGTAAAAAGCTTGTCGCATAGTTAAAAGAAATTTCGTAGATAAAAATCATTGCATGTAAGCATAGGGTTAAATTTTCTCTATTAGGATCAACAATGTTTTTGGGTTACAAATTTATCTACCTGCAATTGTGGCTGGTAAAATTCACAGATTAACCTGCCACTGCTGAAATATTACCCGAATTATGCTGATTATGGGATGCTAATTTCAGACCTGCACTTGCATAAAAGCATGTTGTTATTGCTTATGGTTAATCCAACCTACTACAGATTTTGTACATTTCAAGCATACATTTGCCATTTAACCATGCATCAGGTAGACTGCTAGCAAAAATACTTTTATTTATTGCCAACTAAAAGATTGACGCCGTTTGCTTCATACCGTATTTTGTATATTTATATTCTCTCTGTGCTGACTAACAAGCTAATTATCAACCTTCATTTAACCGGGTAAGGGCTTTGAGAACTTATTCTTATTTAAGATGTTGACCTGGCAGAATGGCAGCAGAAAAGCTTAAATATAGCAGTACACGACAGAAAAATACAAATGAAGTCAAGTGTGTGAGAGTTCTTATATGTGTGTGTGTGTGTGAGAGAGAGAGTTCTGTGTGTGTGTGTGTGTGTGTGTGTGTGAGAGAGAGAGAGTTCTTGTATATGTGTGTTTGTGTAAATAAGAACTATAAAGAAAAAGATTAAGGAGGAGTACATGCCTTTCATTCAGTTGGTGCTGAATCTCCCTTCTGGGCCTTGCTGCCTCCAGAGTGAGAAAAGAGACATGACTCAAAGGCGACTGGGAGGAGACCAGTCTTACTTCCTCTTCCAGTGGGTTTGTGGCAATTAGCTGCGATGTGACCAGCCAAAAAAAACTAGCTCCACGTTGAAGTTTGCAGGTTATGGTGAAGCAATGGGTTCTATTTTTAAATTAACTTTGTGCTACAATAACAATTTTTTCATGTGCATATATGAGTAAATTGGCATTTCTGTGGCCATAGAATCCATAAGGACTGTCAAAAAAAAAAAAAAAAAAAATTTTTTAAACCAGCATAACATTCTTTGTTTTCAGCCACAAACCAGTGGTTTATTCCAGCTGTGCGTGGCGACATCCCACCAGGCTGTGCTGCCTATGGTTTCGTGTGTGACGGAACACGACTGCTAGTGTTTGGGGGAATGGTGGAATATGGCAAGTACAGCAATGATCTGTATGAGCTGCAGGTAAGAGAGCACCTTCCCCTCTCATTTCTTTTAAAATGTCCCATGGAAAGATACAACAGGCGTAATCCAGACTGAGATTGAAATGGTAGTGCAAATAAACCCCAGGTGCCCGGTAAAATGCAGTTTCCGTGTCAGGGTCGGAATAGCAACAAGTCGTGCTTAAGAGGAATGATGGCTAAATTGCCTATTGCCTAATTCTCGCCTGCCCAAATCGATACTTTATGAAGGCGTTCATTACAGGCAGCAGTTCACCGACTGAGTTCGCGTCTGACCGTCTTCAATTCACAGGCCAGCCGATGGGAGTGGAAGAAACTGAAGCCTAAAGCCCCCAAGAACGGCCCTCCTCCGTGCCCACGCCTCGGCCACAGCTTCTCCCTGGTGGGGAACAAGTGCTACTTATTTGGAGGGTTGGCCAATGACAGCGAGGACCCCAAAAACAACATTCCCAGGTATGGTTTTAGCAGACAGTGAAAAATGATAATGGGCGGTCAGGCAAACTGATCAGCAGTGTTTTGCAGAGGACAGAACTTAAAGAGGAGGCGGTTGGGGGATGTGAGCTTGGTAGGTTACAGGCGAGAACTGCATTTTAAAAATCAGATGTGGAAACGGATTGTGAGCTGTGAGGATTTGGTAGTCCAGAGGTTTCTACCGTAATTGATTGTCATGTCGGTACCCAGATACCTGAACGACCTTTACACACTGGAGCTCCGTACAGGCTCCAGTGTGGTGGGCTGGGACATCCCCATCACTTACGGAGTGCTTCCACCCCCCCGTGAGAGCCACACCGCTGTGGTGTACACTGAGAAAGACAGCAAGAAATCACGCCTGGTCATCTACGGAGGCATGAGTGGCTGCCGTCTGGGAGACCTCTGGACCCTAGACATTGGTGAGAAGTCTAAAGATAATAGTAATAGTGTTTGTTGGTTCATCTTCTGTATGAATTATCCAAGCATGAACATCGGGTGCATACATGAGATTAATGAGTCTGTTCTGCAGACACGCTCACCTGGAACAAGCCTTCCGTCAGCGGCACAGCACCTCTGCCCCGAAGCCTCCACTCTGCCACCACTATTACAAACAAGTGAGTTTTTTTTCTGTCTGTCTCTGCCGGTAAGCTGGTGTCCAGAAGAAACAGTTTAGTTTTTTGCTAGGGACGTAAACTCGTAAATGAAAATCGAATCCAAGCTATTTCTCGCTCTCTCCTCATTAAGGATGTACGTGTTTGGGGGATGGGTTCCCCTGGTGATGGAAGACGTGAAGGTTGCCACTCATGAGAAGGAGTGGAAGTGTACTAACACACTGGCCTGTCTGAATCTGGGTACGTCTGCCTCACTGTCTGATCTGGTATCAGTGTCTGAATCTGGGTACGTCTGCCTCACTGTCTGATCTGGTATCAGTGTCTGAATCTGGGTACGTCTGCCTCACTGTCTGATCTGGTATCAGTGTCTGAATCTGGGTACGTCTCCCTCACTGTCTGATCTGGTATCAGTGTCTGAATCTGGGTACGTCTCCCTCACTGTCTGAACTGGTATCAGTGTCTGAATCTGGGTACGTCTCCCTCACTGTCTAAGCTGGTATCACTGTCTGCCTCACTGTCTAAGCTGGTATCAGTGTCTGAATCTGGGTACGTCTCCCTCACTGTCTGAACTGGTATCAATATTATAGATAGGTGGCCGTGTTTCATGGAGTATGCAATTTTACTCCCTCCTCTCATTGTATTGTAATTGAGTGTGCATCTAGCTGCTCCGATATTGGAACGAATACTAACGCTCCTGAGGTATGCCCTGATTGCTTTAATTTGGCAATAAATCAGTACATACGTGGGAACAAAATAAGTGTGTGTGTTATATGTATATTATATGTGTGTGTGTGTGTATATGTATGTATGTGTGTATATATGTGTATGTGTGTATATATGTGTATGTGTGTATATATGTGTATGTGTGTATATATGTGTATGTGTGTGTATATATGTATATGTATATGTGTGTATATATGTATATGTATATGTGTATATGTGTGTATATGTATATATATATGTATGTGTGTATATATATATATATGTGTGTGTATATATATATATGTATATGTGTGTGTGTATATATATATATATATATATATATGTATGTATATATATGTGTGTATGTATGTGTGTATATATAGATAATGTGTGTGTATATATGTATGTATAAAGAGGAGTCGATAGTAGTGACAATTAAAAACCCCATTGTAGGAGGTATTGACATGTTCTAGTGTTTGGTTAATGTTAAAACTTGGCTCATGTGTAATTCGCTTAGACTCCATGGCTTGGGACCCAGTTTTGATGGATACTTTGGAGGATAACATCCCACGAGCACGGGCAGGTCACTGCTCCGTTGCAATCAACTCCCGACTGTACGTTTGGAGCGGTCGCGATGGTTACCGCAAAGCCTGGAACAACCAGGTCTGCTGCAAAGACCTCTGGTACCTGGAGACTGGTGAGTGGCGGGATGTGGTCTGAAAGCTCCCGTTCTTTAGAGTGTTATAGGTTTTGTGATCGAATTCACCAGATTCTGCCAGACGACAAGCTCCATCTGGACACAACTCTGTGTTTCTTGCAGAGAGGCCGCCTGCGCCCTCACGAGTCCAGCTGGTCCGCGCCAACACCAACTCCCTGGAGGTGAGCTGGGGCTCGGTGTCCACGGCCGACACCTACCTGCTTCAGCTGCAGAAGTACGACATCCCAGCGGCCGCTGCTGCCACCTCTCCGGCCCTGAACCCCGCCCCCTCGCTGCCTGGAAACTCCCCCAAGAGCCCCGCCCCGGCCGCCGCCGCGCCGTCTGCACAGAGCCTTCCCCATTCGGGCATAACCCTGGTGCCGCAGGCTGCCTCGCCCACGGCATCCGGCCTACCGCTTCTGCCCGCCATGCCAGGAAGCCCCCTTGCTGCCGCGACCGCCCGAGGTCCAGGTATACACCATTTTTGCCTCTGGACCCGCTTTTACATTTAGCACTTCCGGGAGCAGCACGCCGTTGGTTTCTCACTATTTATGCGTGAAACGACTATAGTCCCACAGTGCCAACAAAGCCAATTGTGTTTTATCAGTAAAAACAAACGTTAGTAACCCATGGTGACTCTGCTGTTTCTCAGCCATCCTGAAAATGGCTGCCCCACAGTCCAGTGCTGGCACCTCTATTGTCACTGTGCGACAGGCCAACCAGGCGGTGAAATCCCCAGTCACCGTCACCTCACTTCCAGCCGGCGTTCGTATGGTCATGCCAGCACAGAGCACCCAAGGAACGGTACGACAAATGGTGAATGGATTGATATATAATACATTTAAATTGACGCTACGTTGGTAACCATTTCTCCAAATTCCCTAGACGCTTCACTAGTGTAAATTAGCGATGGTCCTAACATAGTAGTTCTGTCGCTTCGATCTCGTTCTTCCTCTCTAGCCTATTGGAAGCAGTCCCCAGATGAGTGGGATGGCAGCCCTGGCTGCTGCTGCAGCAGCCACACAGAAGATCCCGCCTTCCACTGCAGCAATGCTGAACGTGCCTGCTGGTGCTACCATTGTCAAAACGGTGGCCATGACTCCAGGCTCCGCCTCTCTGCCAGCCACCGTCAAAGTGGCCTCGCCTGTCATGGTAAGCATCTGGGCTGAATATTATTTGACAAAAAAAAACAAAAGACAAGACAAAAATGGTATAAATCGGGGCTAAATAAAGTTTATGCCTGTAAAACATGCTGTACGTGCTAGACCAAATCATTTCCCCATTATAGGATGTGTCTGATGGAGAATTGTGGGATTAAGTCACATGATATTGCTGCTATTTTGCATTATTCAAAATATTATTATTATTAATTTTCTTAAATGGAGATTACCTCATATACCACAATGCCTTGTAACCTTATCCTAGTTTGTTTTAATTTCTACACCATTATTGTATTGTATTATTGTATGGCAGCCAACACAGATTTTGTGTAAGATGTGCGGCCTCTTTCCATATGTTTTTCGTTGTTGCTGCCTGATGTCAATCATGTCGCTTGTTTGCTCTGGATGCTAATTAAGTTTGGGATTTATTGAGCTTTAAGGAGCCTTGACTGTTGTTTGTGTAAATCAATTTCCAATGCCGTGAAGTTTTGATGAATTGTCTTTTGAATAATTTTGTTCTTTAAACTATAAACCAAATGTGAATCTCTCCTCATCCCCTCCACGTAACTTTCGCAGGTGAGTAACCCAGCCACCCGCATGCTGAAGACGGCGGCGGCCCAGGTGGGGACGTCTGCTGTTTCCACCCCCAACACGCCCTCGCGTCCCATCATCACTGTGCATAAATCCGGTACTGTCACTGTGGCACAGCAGGCCCAGGTCGTCACCACCGTGGTGGGTGGCGTCACCAAGACCATCACCCTCGTCAAGAGCCCAATCACCATGGGAGGGGGTGGAACGCTGGTATGGCGGGAGCAGACCAACAGAGTGGGAAATGTTCATTCTTATATGTCATGTTTTAGCTTGCCGTAGGAAAGATCTTACAGTACAATTAAAAAAATAAGTGTGTAATATCAATACTATATTTAAGTTTTTCTTTACACATCCGTGTGAAGCCTTTCAGTGTTTAATTTTGGTTACTTATTCCTCTCTAACGTGCAGATTTCCAACCTTGGGAAGATGATGTCCGTGGTCCAGACGAAACCAGTCCAGACGTCCGCCGTAACCGGCCAGGCTTCCACCAGCCCCATGACCCAGATTATACAGGTCAGCAGTGCAAACCTTTTGTACCCATTCCCATGTTAAACGTGTTTTTTGAGGAGTGAAGGGGTCTATTGTAAATTTTGGCTATAAATGACCACCCATCAGATGCTACTGGTAGTAAAAGATGTTTAGAGGTTTCATAACGAGGCATTTAGTTTATTTATTGTTCACAATGTATCTTACAGGCAACACTAATGGGCACCAATGCTCAAACTAAAATAAAATCGAATGTAGTTTTCCCTCGGTTTAAAATATCATTGATCAATGACCCTCCTACCATTTTCTCTTATTATCAATACAGTTCTGGTGTTTGTGGGGAGATTCTCATTCAAAAAAATAAATTTTCTCCCACCCCAAATTCATCAACCCCTTAAGCCATCCATCATCTTAGCCTAAGAATTTTGTGTGTTTTTAAATATAAACAAATTAAACCTTTAACATTATTATATGGGAATAGTATTTCCTATATACAATTGACAGTCATTTCAGTGAGCGATTTGATTTTCATGGGAACCAGCTCATGTCATTAACTGAGGGACCGCTGTAGTTTTACATGGTGTTAATGGTGGGTTAATTAGCTCCACCCACTTTCGTTATCTAATAAGGGACATAAACGTGTGTTCAAAGACGTGCTCTGTGGTAATGTACTGAAAAATCACCTCTTTCTTGTAAAGACCAAAGGGCCCCTCCCTGCCGGCACCATCCTTAAGCTGGTGACCTCGGCAGATGGCAAGCCAACCACCATCATCACCACCACTCAGGCTGGAGGCCCCGGAAACAAACCCACCATCCTGGGGATAAGCAGTGTGTCGCCCACCACCACCACCAAGCCGGGCACCACCACCATAATCAAGACCATCCCCATGTCTGCCATCATGACCCAGCCGGGAGCCACAGGTCAGCCAATCCACGTCTTCTAAACCTGGGGATTTTGGGCAGCCTCTGAACGGTGGGCAGTTCGTTTATGTACTCGGGATGTATTTGCGTGAGAATTTTGTTGGGTGTGTGGTTAAGTGTGCAAGAATATTGGCTATTCAATCATTTTTAAGTAAAAGCAGGTTTTTCAAAAAGGCATTCACAGTTGACTCTACGATGCCCGGATATGCACTATAAGCAAAAGTGTTAACCCACGGTACTTTACAGAAGAACCATCAATAAATTATGTAACTTCAATGAGACGGTAATCATAAAAATGTCCACAAATGAAAACTCCAATTTATATATGTATCGATTTCTCTCTCTCTCTCACGATGCGAAACTTGCTCAGCAATGCAGAAAATCATGAGAATCAGTGCCTTGCAGAAGTACAGACCCCTGACCAATTCTCTCATATGACTGAATTACAAATGGCACTTTGAAATTTTGTTGTTTGATATTTTATTTTAAAACACTTAAACGCAAAATCAATGATTGTAAGAGGAAATTGGTTTCATGTTAGGAGATATTTGTAAGACAAATGATAAAATGTGATCCTAGCTAATACAACACTCTTGTAATGTTTTGGAAAACATTTATGAGGTGTCGTGTCTGCTGAAATCCAGCGTGTTGTATGGTCTGTGTATTTCACCCAAAGGTGTGACAAGCAGCCCTGGGATGAAGACGCCCATCACCATCATCACCACCAAGATGATGACCTCTGGGACCGGGACTCCCGGAAAAATCATCACTGCTGTGCCTAAGCTGGGTGCTGGACCGGGCCAGCAGGGGTTGACTCAGGTACCCGACAGAGCCGCATGTCTTAAGCTGCCCGAGTCTGTATGGCAAGTCCGTGGTTTTGGTCTGCTGTCCGGTTGTTCATAAAATGCTGCGTTTAAATTTGGTTTTGGTTAGGTTCATAACGCGATTCTTTTACTTTGAAGACCAATTCCCGGCTGGTGCTGTCTCGTGTCCACTGAGTGATTCAGCGGGTAGCGTAGAAGGTGGTCTTGTTTCTCATCGGTGCCGTCCTCTCAGGTGGTTTTGAAGGGAGCACCAGGTCAGCCAGGCACTATCCTACGTACGGTCCCCATGGGTGGAGTCCGACTTGTCACCCCAGTGACTGTATCTGCTGTCAAGCCGACGGTGACCACACTGGTCGTCAAGGGGACAACAGGTAATAAGATGACCAGGAAGAGGCATGCGTACGGGACTACTCTTGCTCCAGTGGTACTCGGTTATCAATAATACTCCTATGTATTGGTTCATAAGTAGGCTAGAAGACTTCTGCCGTCTACTGCATGCGTGTCCTCTCGGCAGATCTTTACCAGTGAATGCGCTTCCTCTCCACTCCCTTCAGGCGTGACAACTCTGGGGACGGTGACGGGCACTGTGTCCACCAGCCTGGCGGGGGGTAGTGTGGCCAGTGCAAATGCCTCCCTGGCCACACCCATCACCACCCTGGGCACCATTTCTACCCTGTCTAGCCAAGTGATAAACCCAGCGGCGATCACTGTGTCTGCAGCCCAGACCAGTCTGACCTCAGCGTCCCAGCTGCACACGCCTACCATCACCATGCAGGTAGGACACGTTCGTGGCATCAGACAGGACGTTGATGTTAAACCCCCATCCCACATATCAGATCTATATTGAGTGACACCTTTTTTTTTTTTTTTTTAGTTAAACTGAATGGTGCGTCTGACTGTGAACTCTCATGTTTCCTTCTCTCTGCCCATGTAGTCTGTGAACCAACCCACCCAGGTCACGCTAATCACCACCCCCAGTGGAGTGGAAGCCCAGCCTATACAGGATCTGCCCGTCTCCATCCTTGCCTCTCCCACCTCCGAGCAGCCCACAGTCACTGGTGCTGAAGCGGGGGCAGGAGATGTCCCCGGTACGGTCACGCTGGTCTGCTCCAACCCGCCCTGCGAGACCCACGAGACCGGAACCACCAACACGGCAACCACGGCGTCCGCAAACATGACCGTGCCACGCGTGTGCTCCAACCCGCCCTGCGAGACCCACGAGACCGGAACCACCAACACGGCAACCACGGCGTCCGCAAACATGACCGT
>JAOVYW010000101.1:5184801-5197259 GCA_025775045.1 Hiodon tergisus
ATGTTCTTAGCTGGCCCAATATGGAGAGCTGAAGAATTTAGTTAATAACACACACACACACACACACACACACACACTGCCCTATATGATGCTTTCTCTGTGTTATTTATTTTCAGACTATGAGTCAAACACAGAATGTTTAGATTTCTAAACACGGAATGCCATAATCTCTGCTTAAATAGGGCCTCGGGTTCTTATAAAGAACAAATATGTAGCAACATAGAAACAAACTGGCACGTGGACACAGGATGTCTGAGTAGATCAAAAATAAAGCTAGTTCTGCTGGTGTGGATGTCGTGAAAAAAGTGTGAGTGTACACTTGGTGACTAGTGTTTATTTTGGCAACAGGGGTAAGTTATCATAACACACAACACGGTTTCCAGCAACAAAGGCAAGTTAGCACTCCTAGTTGTATCTTGTAAACGGAACGTCCTTTATGTGCAATACTTTGTAGAGCAGCAGTCATGAGTTGCTGGTCATTTTTCATAAAACATAATGCAAAAGCACAAATGTTACTCATACCACTGGATTAAGTACTGGTGAACATTCTGGAAGAGTGCACTGGCACACAGAATTCCACACAAAGAGAGGGTTCTGTGACTGAAAGGAAATTTTATTTCTCACAAAAAAAAAATTAGTATAATTTGCTGATGGTGTACGGGGTGCCAGAATGTAAAATAAAAAAAATAAAAAACTTGAAACACCCATGAAACATATAATTAAATGTACAACGAGTGGCCTCTTTATTACGTACACCAACCTAATAGCGTTGCTCCCAGTTGCCCTCAGAACAACCTGCCTTCATCAGAGCATGGACGCAGGCCCAAGACTATTCCATTGCTTCCCATAGTAGCCCTATGGCATGGAGCTGAAATAACTCCTTTTCAGGTGGATGGCCTGATTCTTAGAAGGGATGCACCTGATGGGCAACGATGCACAGATATCCTGTGGCATTCAAACATTGTTCCACTTGTAGCAAGGGACCCAACGTGTGTCATGACAACGCACCCCATCGCCACGACAACACCACCACCAGCCTGCGTTGTTGACAGGATGGATCCATGGACTCCTGCAGGTTTTCACCATATCCGCATACACAGCGTTAATCGTCAGGAACCGGAATTCATCAGACCAGCCTATGTTTTTCCAATCTTCCATTGTCCGGTGGTTGCGTTCCTTAGCCCCCTGCAACCACAGTTTCTTGTCTTTTTCACTGACAGTTTCTGAGATCGGTTAGGTCGTCAGTTGCCGTAGCCCATCAGTGACAAGGTACAATGAGCTGTTTGTTCTGATATGCCTCTTTCAGCACCACTGTTGTACTCAGCTGTTATATTTGACTGACTGTAGCCCATCTGTTACTCTAGTTAGCGCAAGTCTTGTTTGCCTCTGTGGGCCTCATTCATCAATCAGCTGCCCCCGACCACAGGACTGTGGTTTGGATTTTTGCTGGGTGGTGGGCCATTCTCAGTATATCTATGATGATCTAATGGTGATCTAATGAAGTAGCCACTTAGTGTAATCTTCTATGCAGGTATACATATTTCAAAAATATTTATACATATAAACGTTTTGAAATATATGGCCTGTTTCACCTCAGTATCTAGTTAGCTAACTAAATCCAACTAGTGTCCCTGCTTCAACTAGTGTCTCCTGCATTAAATTCTTGTTGTGATGACCAGTAAATCCCTGTATCAAAAATATCAATCGTTATACCAATGGTTATTCCAATGGGTATTCCAAAGGTAACTATTTTGCTGCTACTACAAGGACATTTGTGTTGGACCCAGCACAAAGAAAAGAGCTTCTCAGCAGCACAGCGGTGGTGACTGATGATCCAAAACTAGAAGTTATGATCACCTGCTTTTGTTTATCATTTGTTTCTGAGTTTTCATTTAGTTCAAAAACCACCTACTAACAACATGATCAACCTTTGTTAAAAATCAATGACTCGATTGTTAAATGTAAAAACAGAATTTTTTACAAATCTTAAAAACAATCAAAAAACCAGACATAGGCAGCAAGAATTAAACTTCAACAGAATAATTTCATCTTTATTTAATTTTGTCCAACGTGGATCCCATAGAATAAGAATACAACAGAACTCTGGAGAATTTCGGTGAGTTTCTTTCTCTGCATGGTCATAATCGTTGTCATCATTGTCATCGTCATCTTCAATAATGCTAATAATATATCACAAGAAACACAGCACTACCCAGAGGCATTGAGAGGATCACAAGACATACCGTACGCCACTAACAACAGAGTATTGGAATAGCATATTAATAAGAGAGACAAAGAGTTGGGAGCTAGAGAGAGAGCAAAGAGAGGAGAGAGAGAGATGCCTATAAAAGGCCTAAAAGGTATAAAACCTTTTATTGAAATTGACAGATAATTGCCTGTCGGAAACCTAAGTGTGCAGTGCAAATTACGTTCAGTTTTATTATATCATACTGAACATGTAGTCAAGTCAATCTCATCATGCACTGACACATGGGTGCTCATTACGACACCCTTTATCTATTACCCAAACAGTACAATGACCTGTACTCTACAGGAGTCAGTTCCTGTTTAAAAAAAAGTTAGCAGTCAGGTGTACACTACCGGTGTAACATAGTTCAGTAAAAGAAGATATTATCTGTGATCTTATCTTTTCTGGTGTAATTTGCAAGAACCGCGGCAGTACGACACTCAGCTGATATCTCCTGTTTCCAAAGACAAACAACTGAACTCTGCAATCTTTTTCTGTGCAGCTTTTGTAAGTAACATAGGACCAATTTTTTGAGCCATGGTCATTCCTTCAGCCATTTCAAATTGTTCGTACATCTAGCAAAAACCCAGTTGTCAGTAAGCAGCCTTGGGGGGTCCGTGCATTACTTAAGGCTTAAAACCGCAATTTACTGTGTTGTAAACCAGAAAGCTAGGAGTCGTCCAAATGCATTGTCAAACAAGAAATTTGGAACTTTGTATATTAGTTGCATTAGCCCAGAGCACTACACAAATCAACCAATATAATGACAGCAATATATTACAATATCTAAATACTGTGACTTCAGGCCTTGCAATTATATATAAATTAAAATATATTACTATACGTGTTTTTTTGTTTGTTTTTTATTAAATATACAATTTTTGCCCTGCAATGAACTATCCATGCATTAAAAGAATAACCTGTTTAAAGGAAGCATAAACCCATGATACAGGTCCAGGTGAAACGATAGCTCGTGATAACGTTGACCATTCATGTTGTATCACCTGTCTGGCATCATTTCCATAAAACTAATCTGCTTCTGAACACTGAAATTTCACAGAGGCTGCCTCTAGAAGGTTTTAAACAACCACAAAAGATCTGAGTCTAGTCATCATCACAAGGGTCCAATTTATTCAATAGCGACTGGAACAGAATGGCTAAAATTCAAACATTCAGTAGATGATATCATTCCCAAATGGAATGTAGGACTGAAAAAAATTTCTGTATTTGTTGTGTACTTGAATCATTAACTATCGTTTCAATTGTAACAGTACAATAGGTTTACTAGTCTTCAAAGCGTGTCACGTCGTGCTGGTCACTCACTCATATAACCCAACATTAAAAGTTCACACCAACTTTGAGTGTGCCAGTGTATGCACATGTGTACACATGCCATTGAGTTTTAGACACCACGCCAACACACAGGGTATATAATCTCTGTCTGGTGCCAGCCCTACTGCAAAAAAAAAGAAACAAAGAACAAAAAAACAAAATAAATCACATATCATATATAAAATCATGAACAAAAATGAATAACTGGATCTAATCTGCACACAAACACCGGTTGTACTATAGAGCAGCCATTAAAAAGAGCATAGCAGTAGCTACCATGCTAACTTATTGATATCATTCAGCATGTTTATGTGCTTTTTACATTGGAGAATTCAGTGTTCATCCTGCCACACACAGACATCTCGATTAGATCTGAAAGATGTATTTTGTTTGATGAAATTTGCAAACAATACTAAAAAACAAGTAAAATAAACCCTATTAATAGAACATATAGTTCTTTTTTAAAAATCTTCTCTGAAGACCTCTCTCCTTGCTCCCCCTCTAATGCCCCTTAAAAGTTTGTCCTCCCTTTCTGAGTTCCTATATTTCTTCCCTCCCCTCTTTCCCCCCGCTTTTCTCTAGACTACTCTAAAACATTAGGTTACATAATAAATAATAAATAATAATAATAAAAACATAGCGATTGGAAGTTGCAGAAATGTACTCTACACACTTAAAGTGAATACACACGATAGAGTAAATAAAGAAGGCAAAATAAAACTGTTCAACTGATTTTTTTAAATTCACATTGAAACATCAAAAAATAGGATGTGCAGATCGTTTGAGGGCTTGGTTGGAGTGCAAGGAAACGAAAATCTTCAGTTACACAGAACGAAATTACAGCAGAATTTTCCCTACAGAACATTACCTGTAATATATAATCGTACAACTGTTCATATTTATATGTATACAGCACAGACAAATACATTCTCTCAGGTTTTATAGCACTACTATCAGTGTTATTCATTTGAAAACGTTAAATCCTTAATTTTTATTCTTTGTGTTTGTCTTTTTAAGTTTTGGTACAGTATTCAAGTTTTTCTTAATATGATCAATCGTAACCTTTTTTTACTTCTCGTGCGGGTACACTACAATTAGAAAGAGCACATTTAAACAGTTTGTCATTCAACCCCCCTCCCCCTCCCCCTATTCCTATCCCACAGGTCTCTATGTTTGATTAGACCCCCTCCCTCCCTTCCCAAACAGATGCACATATAAACAAATAGGGAGAAGTGTAGAATTATGGTTTGGGCTCAGGCACCACACTCCCTAAATCAGACTGCCATTTACTTTCTGTGTAGAGAGAGAAAGAGAGAGAGAGAAATCACATTAAAGACATGCAAACTATCATTAATTAACATTTCTAATACAAATTTTCTTGCCACCTCGCTACCTCAAACACTGGTTGTCAAGGCGACTTACCAGCTGCCAGCTGCTTTTTTGTCACCCTGCTCACATCTGGTTGGCAAAGGAAGTGGGTGCCGCCTGCTGGACATATCCTCCTTGTCCGTAGTCTCCGCCCTGGTTGTAGTCGGGCTGGTAACCACCCTGAGAGCCAACGTAGGGGTCTTGCTGCACATAGCCCTCCTGCCCGTATCCTCCTGGCTGGCCGAAGGACTCTGGGGCAGGCTGCTTCTCTTGGGCAGGGGGTTGGCGCATGAAGGGGGCGATGATGCCGGTCTCCTTGAACACAAACCAAAGGTTTCCGGCCCAAAGGATCAGGTTGAGGAAACCAAACACCTGTGGGGTTGGGGGTAAAAAATGGTCTACGTAAGTTGAATGTGACAAAAGGTTGATTAGAACAGAATTCTACAAGTCCAGACATATTTGCGTTGAAAATAAGTAGATTTCACTCTGGATATGTTGAAAAGCTGAATTAACGTATATTTATGCATATTTAAACCCCTACTCAGCAGTAACACTAAAGCTAAGTGAACAATAGAGTAAGATTAAGAAGCTAAAGTAGAGGCATGGTAGTGCAAAGCTACCATGTGCCCTAAAGTGTGGCCCAAAAACAAGGACACTCTTAGGCTGAGTATAGTACACCTGCCAGTCATTGGCATTAGGTGGTCATTATTTCATCGTGCACCCAGTAAAGAAAAACAAAAACAAAACAGGAATTTCGCTGAGGATGCTAGCCAAAAATAAGTGACACAATAACCAGGTTGCATTTTTCCACATTATATCTTTAATAATGAAGAGCATTGAACATGTCTTTGTATGATTCAAGCCGCTTCAGCGACCTTTGACCTAGGTTCAGTGACAGCTGTAAGGTCATTTTCTTACCATTCACATCTTCACAATCCAATAAGAGTAATATGATTTTTTGATAAGGCAATATATTGATAACAACATTGTAGGAACAAATGAGTAATTCCTTAGCAAGCCTTATTTCAGTGTGTCAGAAGTGCACTCATCAGAGAGGGCAGGTGTATCCTGCAGTAAGAGAGGGCATGGCTTTCACTGAGAATGGGCGTGTTCAGCTCAGCTGGGGCGGCGTACGCAGAGCATCAGCACTGCAGACTTACGACAGAGGTGTTGAGTCCGGACATCACAGGGTCGTGGACCTCGCGACAGCGGTTCTCCTCCTTCTCGCAGGCAGTGATGAGAGTCACCACTTTCTCGGGGTCTGTGGCTGTCTTCACGTCCGAGAGGCCCTTGGCCCAGGCGGACGAGCTCACCAGCCACATGAACGTGAACACGCACGTCATGCCAAAGTCCTGAGGCAGTAAAACAGGGTGGATGGGTCAGACGGATGGCGCGATGCACACCGTCTTCCGATACACATGGCAACCCAAGAACTAACCGAGACACGGCTGTAGAGCCAAGCCCCGGCCCCTTCCCTGGAACCCAAATTAAAATAGAATCAAGGCGTACATTGCATGCATGCAAATACAAAGTACCACAGAAACCCACATACGTGCAGGCACTGACATATGGAGAAATATTCAGAGAGAGAGAGCGGAAAGGGGACTCACAATCAAAGGTCCCTTGTTGTTCTCGCGGTACTTCTCATAGAAGAAAATGTAGATGACGAGTGCCGCCAGTGAGTAGAGGAAGGCGAAGACACCGATGGTGACAAAGAACTCGGCGGAGGAGGAGTAGTCCCCAACCAGGAACAGGCGCTCCGGGTTTCCCCCGCTGCAGGTCGGGGCGTCGAAGTAAACCTGATGGAGCCTGGAGAGAGAGGGGCTGGGTTAGCCTAACTGAGTAAATGGGTAAAAAAAAGGGTAATCATGAAATCTAGGTGAAGTCACTCTGGACAACAGGGTGTGCTAAAGAAACTCGACAACCATCCGAAAGGGCGTTGCGAAAGCAGAAAGTGAGGCGATGCGACACGCGGCGAGGCGGGCGTACCTGAAGGGGTAGTCAAACTCCACCTCGATGCTGAGGTCGCTCTCGGTCCTGTTCTTACACTCCACGCTCATCTTGAACATCCCGGAGTAGCTGCCACAAGTGGCGAACGCAAAGATGGCGAAGACCTGGGGGGTTAAAGTATTGCTCACGCATGCAACGTCTCATTTCAAACTAAATCCAGACACAAAGTAAAACGTGCTTCCTTTGTTGACTTCGCACACTGTTTTCTTTGTTACCGTCCACAGAGTGGTGAATGATTTATATCAGGTTGCCTGGGTTGTGCGCACATTCAACTGTTGAATTTAAAAAAATGAAACCACTGAAGTTGTACTGTGTTCTTTATCCCAGCTATTGCCAAAGGACAGCTATAATACCATGTATTTTTATGAATAGAATTATAAATAGAATTAAGCATTTGGAAGCAAATGGATGTACAGCGATGTGAGGGAACTGCTTAGCTGATGAGAGAATTATGAACCTGCATTTCTGTCCAACACAAATCCATAACTCTCCATTCCCGCTTAAATCCGCAAGGTCCACTCACTGGCAGAGATTAGTCCCTGAAACCCATATCCGATTGAACAAAGAATCTGCGTATTAATCTCACTGAGGTGCTCCGCCATCTGTCACTCTGCACTGCTGGATGCCCTGTGGCATCGCTGCCCACAGCTCACTGCGTGCAGCTAACAACGCGCCATCCTGCCTTGCACCCGGGGCCTGCCAGACCCGCTGCTGAATACACCGATCCACTTAACCTGGTGAATGTACACAATGCACAAAAAAACGCATACAGACTGAATTTAGTGTCACACATCGTTGGGGTGAGTGAATAACGACGTAGAAATGAACACTGAATAACACGTGTTCACTGTGCACTGCATCAAACATTCACTGTTCAGAAACATACAGTGACATGCCATCGGTGGGATCAAGCGAAGATAAGCACCATGTTTTGAGGTGGAAACGACAGGTGCATCACTTAACGTTTACCGTGATCTTGCACAATAGACACAGTAGTCTATAATCCCAATCACATCCCCAGTACCACCCCAAGACAGGGGGTAACGCACATTAACAAGAAGCACAGACTTGTGAACCAAGGCAGGAATAAAGACGAGAGAACGGCGCAGGTGGGGTTGGGAGATGAATGAACGGAGTCCATCATTTTCAGCTATAGCAGACTCTAACCATTCAGCTGCACTGGGAAAGGAACGAGGAAAATATATTGCAGGATAAAACAAGAGAGATAAAAAAAATACATATTTGGATTCGCCAGTTATTTCATTATTCTCTCCCCAATTTGGAATTGGCAACTGTGCTAATGCATCTTGGCTCGTCGCTACGAATCCTGCCAACACACAGGGAGGGTGAAGGAAGAGCGACTAGTCTCCTCCCATCCTAGGCTTTGAATCCAACCCTTCGCCCATCTCTTTTCCACTTAGGCGACACAGCTCACACGAGTGGTTCAGTGCTAACCGGAGGAGAGGGTTGGCTCTATTAACAGCACTGAGAGTCTGAGAGAAGTCCGCCATGTTCACCTACCCTAACCCGGACGGCACTGTGCCAACCGCTTGCCACCTGGTCAGAAGTGGCAAACGACATGAGCTGGATTTCAACCAGCAAACCCCAGCTCATACGGCTCGGTCTGTGTTTGGGCGAACGCCTTTGCCATCAGAGCCACTCGAGAGGCCAAGAAAGATTTTTAATAATAGCATCACAAAAATCCATCAAGTTGTTTTTAGATTTTATTATATACCCGTTTACCTATTCGTTGGGCAAATGTCAGACCCTATGGAATATTTCCTGTCACATTCCAATTTTTCCAATGATTAGATTTCAGCTACTGCATTAACAGATTTTGCCTTAGTGAATTGCCAATTCATTTAAAATATGAATTAACAGTTGTGCTACTGCGTCTTGCCTTGTCAGACAAATCCTACCACCACACAGGGGGGTGGAGAGGAAGTATGATAGGTCTCTTTCGATCCAATCGCCTAAGTGCCACCCATAATTTGCCACTCTATAGGCTACACAGCCCACATTAGAGGTTCTGCCCCGATTGTAAGAAAGGCATGCCCCTCTCGATGCCACTGGCATCGGAAGCTGACAGAAGCTGACAGAAGCCTTACAATGTGTGCGCCACCACTGTGTTCTCCCAGTTACAATTAGCATAATTCAACAATTCTCCTCTTGAATATTAGCATGATTACTACTAATATACTAATAATTAGAATAATAATGACAATAAATACATACGTTTTAATTGATCTTTATGTTAATTAAGCAGAATTGATGCTGCACCAGATGAAACTCACTCTCTATCCTCCACGAGCTTCTCTCTATTGTTTTTTCACTATTTACAAAGAAATTAGTAAGCAATATGTCAGAAAGATCACTCTGCAGCAGATTCCATTCCATTTGGTTTCCTACTCGACAGGCTGGAATTTTTCAGGTACTTTTTTTGGACTGGACGAAGAACACTGCTGATAATGTGGGGGACGTATAAATAGGAAACAGCAGTCAAAAGGAGACGAGGGTCTCTGTCTGGATGACTCATCCACATTGGTGCTTTATCCCCAATACGAAAGTAATGAAGCACCCTTTTGAGAGGCATGAGAGCACCGACGCACTGCGTCGCACTTTTCCCGTCTTCACTGACGGCACTACCAGTCTTGGCAGGATGCTCTGAACATGCCCACCTCCCCCCCCCCCGTTTGTGTCCTTTGTGCCACACAGTCTGCCATGAGCCACACTGTCGGCATGGTACGCAGAGACGAGAAGCGAAAACCAATGCTTCACCTGCCGTTACAGCGGAGGTGGTCACTAGAGTCAAATTTAAAGGTGAGGCGGATCTATCGGAGAGCAGGGCGAAACATGCAGCACTACAGCATACCCAATAATGTCTAGCTAAAACAGTCATGTGGTGGTATTCTAGGAACACTGACCAGCTCGTGTAGTACTTATCACAAAGGCCATGCTTTTTACTGGTCTCTGCATTTAAAAAGGAAACGCTTCACTAGCACCTGCCTAAAGCAGTGGTTTCTGCTTTTATGAGATAATATGTTTCATTTAATTTTAAAATAAAGAATTCTGTGCATTGATTAGTCTGTGGACCTTGGTTATGCCAGCCATGGCCATCTTTAGTCTAGTGAACCGATTTTAAATATGTAGATAATAATGATAATGAAGATATGCTAAACTGAAATATGGTCCAGAAAAATTTGTAAGGTTTGAGGCAGAGCCAGTTCATTTAAAATATAATAGTAGCATAAACACAGATTAAAACGTCCATATGTCTGACTAGAAAACAAGAAACATCTATCTATCTATCTATCTACTTCAAACTTGGTCCACCTGAATTCCACTCAGCGTTGGTGTTATGGGCGGGCCTTGGGGGTCCAGGCCCATCCAAAAAGGTCACTGTGCCCCCTCAGCTGAATTATCTCCCTGAGATAATGTTAATTATACACGTAATAAAAGCTATGTGCGGTGAACAAAATGCCCCCGTCAAAGTTGAGTGCCCGTCCGTTCCTTATGTTCTGGCGCCAACCCTGACTCCATTAGTAATTTGATAGAAGTTTTTTCTTGAGTTTTAGTTCAGTTTTACTTTGGCCATCTGTAATTACTAAAATGGCCAACAAACTCTAACCCAGCATCTGAGGTGAAGGGTACCAGTGGATAACTTTCCCCACCTTACACAAATGTAATTTATGTGGGACCACTGTGGCACAAAGCCAGTTGGAAGAAGCCAATGGGCCTGTTTCAGACTGTCGGATCTGGGCGAGCTAACAGAGAAACACACCACTCAAGTGTATGGGTGGAGACAGCGTATAGGAGTGACATCTACCACAGAAATAAAGATGGCACATTTGGATACCGAGAGACCGAAAGATCCTCTCCTGTATTTTCAGTGTCTGACTACACTCCATAATTCTGTGAACGAGAAAACGACCCATCTCTCGACTTTCCGCTGGCTGTGCAACACGTTTTAATGTGTTTACTGCATCCAAAGCAAGCAGATCTACATATGCAAATAAACCCCATTTAAAAGACGGTAACCAAAATGGTCGCAAAAACATTGGTGTAAAAAATATACAGTGTAAAAATATTAGAAATCTATGTAGACTTATATTTAAAAATTGATACTAAAAAAAACAAAAATGCACATTTGGTTGTAACCTTACATTTAAAATGAATGAAATACAGAATGCCATCCTAGGACAAATTTATTTTAGAATATGGTCAATGAGAACAAATTAACCATACAACTAAATTTACCAGGGTGTTTGAAATTACAACAGTCAAAAGCGAGGGAAATCCGTGTTCTTACATTAAGGTGCTTGCTAAATTATGTAGTAGTAATAATAATAAAATAGCAACAAGAATTCAATTTATGTAACCTGAAAACCTGAATCCATAGCATAACAGGGGATCTTACTAATCCCCTTTGTGAACAAACCAGTGCTGTATTCTTACTCACTATTTACACACAGCCCTGTGCTAATGGCACGATGACAACTTACCCATTCTTACTCACTATTTACACACAGTACAGCGTCACAGCCCTGTGCTAATGGCACGATGACAACTTACCCATTCCAGGATCTTTATGAAACCCAGGGGCACTTTGATGATTCTGAACTGCCCGGTGGCAACTAACTGTGAACAAAACAATTAACAGTCAGCATAGCCTCATCGCTTCATGACAGGGATCTAAGGCACACTCATAAAAGCAAAACATCAACACTGCACCACGTTTTCTATTAAAAACAGAAATGTTCCAACATAAAAAAAATTATATATATATATATATATATATATAAATTGACATGCAAACTTTTCAGACATGTATTTTTTCTGCTGGGAATAAAATATAACTTGTATTGGAAATGTCCCCATGCAACGGTTTCAATATGTCTGATGACTTGGCTGGCATTTGCTTTCTTCTACATAAACAAATATTTTAGTGGGAGTGTGGTTTTTAGAGGTTCTGATGTATATTTTAACGCCATTACATACAAAAGCATCGTGTGTGATATGCACCACAAATGCAGTTTATTGGAGTACTGACACATGGAGAAAGAGTAAAGGGATTCGAATACGCCACATAAATCAGCTTTCGTCAGTTTGCTTATAGATACACATTAAAGTCGACAGGCTGACTCATTTACCCACGTAAATGGGGAGGGGTTGTGGTTGGCGAAATCGTTCCCATAAACGTATTACGTTTCGTTTGTATCGCCGCAGACAGATCACACACATTGCGCTATATTAGGGAGGAAACGCTGCTAACAATGTAGTCTACGTGTAGTACAGCAATGGCTAGTTAAACAGTTGCAGACTCATTGTAACAGCATTTCTCCCTGTAGTGGCGAAGGACGCGACAGAGCCAGTGACGGAGTAGGCGAAACAGAATGGCTTTTGAGGAAAAACAGTAGTAAGATAGTTATTTGTCAATTTTTTATATTTTTGCGGTTTGTAAATATAAATTTCACACACACACTTAATATATCTATCCATC
>JAOVYW010000101.1:5197359-5211912 GCA_025775045.1 Hiodon tergisus
AGTTATTTGTCAATTTTTTATATTTTTGCGGTTTGTAAATATAAATTTCACACACACACTTAATATATCTATCCATCAATCCATCTATATATATATATAAGTGCGTAGAAAACTCATATTTTCGGTCTCCCTTATAAGATGCGAGGTGCGGTTAAATGCCGTAAAAGCCAACTCTCGAGGTACGCCCGTCTGACAGCGAAGCTGCGAGCGTTCACAACAATCACTTTAAAAATCCAATAGGCATCGAGTCTATTCTTATAATCATTTAAAAAATGATTTTCATTATTTTGTCTAGCCTACTATCTCTCTATTCTGAATTAATCTGAATGAATTAAAAAATGTTTATGAAGACGCATTTAATATTAACATTGTCGATATCCTCTAACTGCGTGCTATCTTCACAGTCCCTTGTCAAAGAATTACATTTTTTGTTTGTTTTCTCTTAAACTTAATATGTATTTATGGAACCATCGCACTGTTTTAACCCCCAGCCCCATTACAGAACAGCTGACACAAACAGTACATTTATCAAGGCAACCATTGCGATTATATCTATGAGCTGCCGTTTTAAAGGAGAACCCCAGCCATAGGCTAAACAAATAGGCCTACTTCTATCGTTATGCATATTTAACACACTAATACTAATTTACATAGCTCCTTGAGACATATATGTGGTTAATATATAAAATGGTCAAATTAACGACATATATAAATATCTTCAAAATATTCATATTTGTATTTGTTTGGTTGCTCGTATTATGACGAATGTACTCGTTTCACTTTTCATCGATTTTAGACCGCACATATTTAACACTAATAGATTGTCACGCATTTTTATTTTACGTATTCATCACGTATGTGGGGTATTACAGTTTTTTTCTCCCACTTCCACGTAACCAACACGAATACGGTCAATCGCTGCCACAGCCACCCTTACAACACTCCCTTATAGGCAACACAGAGAGCGCAATATAATATCAAGCCTGTTCGATTTTTAAAGACGCCCATTTAATTTATTAGACCGCCCAGTTTTTTGTAAGAGAAACATCATGCACAGTAACATATATTAATTAATATATGTATTTTAATATAATAAACTGCATGAATACACCCATTGTTATTTTATCAAAGCCTTACCTGGTTCACAATATCCATCTTAGCCGCCTGCTCGGAGATAAGAGGATCAGCAGAGCTGGGGGAGGCGGGTGTCGCATCCGGAACAGCCCACGGTGGGAAAAGGGTATGGCGATGGGAACAGCTATCTTGCGTCACAGGCTAGTTGAGGGCGTTTGGAAAGGGGGGAAAAAAACAAACAGAAAAAAAAAAAATACCCGATGGTCCAGGAGAACATGTTAAATTACATTTAGGTATTGATAATATGGGAAAGATCATGTCTAAAGTCGTTGACTTTTAATATATAAATATAAAAATCAGGTTCTGACCGTTTTTTACCTTCTTTAGAGAACTGTAACAGCCTTTTTGATGGTTAACATCTGAGGATTTATAATAATTATCCAAACAATATTTTGTGTTTTTATTTTATATACCAACATATTTTTACATGAATAACCTACTAAAATCTACTAAAAAATCCAAAATAATAATCGCATTTCTTTTTTACGAGAACTCAACTGCTTGCATCCTTCTTTCTGATGGAACGCAGCATAGATTCATTTCTTAATTAATTTCTTAAGTTTCATACCATGGATGTCTTTACTGGAGTAAAGCTTGTGAGCAGATTAGCTTGCCTAGCTTGCTAGGTCATAGGAACGCTCCTGTTGGCATTGTATGGACTGAAGCAAACTATATGGTGATACAATTTCCGACCTACGCACTACTAATCTACTAATGTAGGTTGGAGGACTTTGCCTAACAGTACTGACACATAGCTTATTAAGGAAGCCAGTATTTTTATTTATTACATTTTTTTTTCAAATTTGTGGGGAAATCAAAAATCCATGAGAGGGCTTATTATCAATGGATGTCGTGGTGTTGAAATGAACAAAGAACTGGGTGAAAAAATGTAGATATCATCTTTCTTCAGTCTGCATAAATATGCGTTTGAATTGTAAGCAAGAAGCTTCAGAAAGTATTGCGTGGGTAAGCAATGATTCAGAAGAGAGATACATCCAGATTTACTGAGAGACAGAAGGCATTTGCTTTGACTAAAATAAAATTAAGAGTAGAAAAATTTAAGCTTTAAAAGAAAAAAAAGAAAGAAATTCCAACAGGGGTTAAATAAATTATGCATTGTTAACAGACTAGGCTGCAGACCCACCTAATCACATCGTTGAAGTGGGGGCCCAGGATAGGAGGCCCAGGACGTACGGCTGTGCAATGCCAGTCAGCTTAGCATCTCACACTGAACCAAGACGCTCAAAGATTTTGACAACAGGCCTCAACACACGTTTTCATTTACAATGAGTGCTCTGTGGACAAAAAACAAACAAAAAAACAACAACAACTGTATTAAGACTGATTGTACTACCCCAACTGGGTGCTCACTGGGTCCATGACACTAAATGAAACCAGAAAAAATCATTAGCTAAAAGACAAGGTTATATTTAGAAAAATATTGCAAGACAACCCCTATGGTTTTTCCCCCAAGATTTATCAAGTTAAAAACTACCGGTTTTGGCTATGATCCATGAATAGCAGCTTCACCAGCCATCTACAGGACATAATTTCCTTTATCGTGCTTGGTCTTAGCCCCTCCAGCATCTCTGACGTTGGAATATTGCTGTAAAATTCAAGCTATTTAGTTTGTATGTCTGTAGGTGGAATTTAGTAAGATTTCTTTACATACCCATGCAGTTAGGTCACCCTCTCTGGCCTGTTATAGCAGGGGTTCGACAACTCGACCTGCCACTTAATTATTTAATTGAACCTGGTTCTAAATTTTCTCATCTGGTGTTTCCAGGTGCAAATCGGATGCTTACTGAGATGTTGCTCAAAAACTAGCAGACACCGTGGCTCTTGAGTTGTCGTGGTAATTACAGAATGCTGCTTCTACCTGGCAGAAACCCAGAGGGAGACAGCTGTCAAAGCTGGTCTCCCTCTGGATACAGGGCAATTAAGAGCCGTCTGACCTGGGTGGGATTTTTAGTCTGTCAGGATGGTTTTCTTCCGCTCTAAATACATATTTTAATCGTACAAAAAAACAAACATACAATAATGGCTGTCTTACAGTCTTCTTGACTGATTCTGGTTTCTAAAATGACAGGATCCTCGAACAGCTGGTTGAGTAATGGGACTTTTTACTGTGTGTTTTGTGACAGGGAAAGAGAAGAAGTTCTTTAGTTACTTGGATTTTGTTATTAAAGAAAAGTCTGTATTTTCTGTGTTGTGGTTCCAAGGTGGACTGTTTTGGTAGCTGGGAGACCTGCTTTCCATTACAATTTGTTTTCTGAGCTCCTTGCTATGAACCAAACAGGGAATAATGTAGTTTGAACTCTCAATCCACCAATCTTGGAATCATTTAATATATTGGGAGGCTTTGGAAACTGTAGAGGTGTAGAGGTTCAGGCACGTCTCTCACGACGGCACGACAAACCTGCAGAACTCCACAGCAGTACCGTGCTCCACTCAGACAGAAAGTGAGAAGCAGCCCCTCCCGTGAGACTGAGTCATCATCAAAATGCTTGCCACGCACCTTGACCTCACAGGGAGGAGGCTGGGCGCAGGTAACGGTGGGAGGCGGGTTCGAACCCAGCGGCTAACCGCCTCTCGGGGTTAGTAATGGCGGCCCACTGCCCATATATATCCCACAGGCCCTAGCCAGGGGACGAGGACTCATGCTTCATCCTTCCAAGTGGCCCCACTCTTAGATCATCTCCCCGAAGCCAGAATGACAGAAGCCAAGGACAGGCGACAAGCCGGTTCCACCAGCGTCCTCTCCTGATATTCCGAACAATGGTCACAACAAGAGGGGTCAGTGGAAGTGCGCTCGGCTTGCTCTTGCCCAAGGCAGTGCACGCTGGAGTCATGACTGTCAGCCAATGGTATGCTTTCGGGGCAATCCTCACCTCTGTGTCTTCTCCATAACCAAGCGCCGAGTAAGTGAAAGTCATTATTTAATTTTTTTTAAATATCAAGGACGACATTTATTTTTATTTTAACAGTGTGTGATATGTTGATAAACGTTGGTTTGCGTTGACATACATTACTGTGCAAAAGTCTTAGGCACCCAAGCCAAGGTCGTCTGGGATTACCTGGACAGACAGAAGCAAGCGAGACAACCAAAGTCTGTAGAAAACCTGTGCAAAATTATCCACAATGCTTGGAACAATCTCCCTGCTGATTGTCTTATAATACTGCACGACAGTGACCTAAGTCTGATGCAGTTTTAAAGGCAAAGGGTGGTTATACCAAATATTGATTTGATTTTTCTTTAAAAAAAATATTCTTTCCTGTTTACTGGCCTTTATAGTATTTATATTTTAAAATGCAGAATGTACTGAACGTAAAGAAACGTTGAATATGTGTTGACAACGTTGATGCTCCAATGCTGGATTTGCGTGGCTTTACTGTCGACGTAAACCTTTGGTGGTAGCGTTTTCCCAGACGCTAAACAGCTTAAAAAACAAGCCGGTTGTATATTAGCTGTGGCAGAGCCCTGCAGGCCAGCCGGAGACTAACCAGAACGTCCCACGGAGAAAACAAAACACACAAATTCGCCACACAGGCAATAAAACACGAGGAGTAAACTGATGTTAAAACAGTTACCCTTTGCAGCGACAAGGCTCAAACAGAAGAATGATGGAGTCTTGGAAAGGTGACGTGAGTCACAGGTGACGCGGACGCAAGGCCGTGATGGACTGGCTAACAAAAGTAATGTCATTCAGTATAAAGAAAAAAGTCTCAGAATCAGAGGGTATGCAGGGAGGGGGGTTGTTGTCCCAGTCATACAGAATGGGGTGTGTGTGCGTGTATGTAATAAAACTTACGCTGTTGTCTGTTGCTGTACAAAGGTGTGTGTGTGTAATTAAACCTACGCTGTTGTCTGTTGCTGTACACAGGTGTGTGTGTGTGTATGGAATTAAACCTACGCTGTTGTCTGTTGCTGTACAAAGGTGTGTGTGTATGTAATTAAACCTACACTGTTGTGTGTTGCTGTACACAGGTGTGTGTGTGTATGTAATTAAACCTACGCTGTTGCCTGTTGCTGTACACAGGTGTGTGTGGGATTCCGACTCCCCTTCAGAGTTCAGAGCCAACACTACCACTGCCATCACACAGCACAGGATGTACAAAAGCAACCAACACTGGTAATGGGAAATATGTTATATTTGTTCTCTTTTCATATTTACAAATATGATATTTTATTCATAAACAAACAAAAAAAATCTTTATCTTACAGAATGTACTTTACACATTATTAACCCAATAGCTCTAGCAAAATAGCCTACAATCGTTGCATGGTATTTGCATGTTAATAAATTATCTGTTAGAAAAAATAAATGATGCAATGATCTGAGTCCCTTAACAATAAAAAAGGAAATTTTCTTCTCCCCATGGTAGGGTTCCTCTAAACTTACCAGGCAGTGTTGCTTTTTCAAATAAGACCTTCAAAAGCTCTTCATTAAGAGAACAAAACGTAACAAGGTTTGCTTTGCGACATATTGTTTCATTTAAAACTGAAATGAATTTTCACATATACTACTTACAGTACCAACACAAACATCGGGACGCATGTTTATTTGCTGCATTGCTGTATTTGCATGATTTATTAGCTACATTTTTCGAGATCCCCCAATTTAACTTTTTTGGAAATTAAAGATTTTCATCAGGAGAGGCATTTCGGAGATGACTTTGTTGATAAACTAAAGCACCATTGATTCTCTATTTATGAACTCCAGGGCTGATGTCATTTTTAAAAACTTGTTTCCTTGATAGCTGCATTGTAAGCACAGTCTAGAACAGCACACCATAAAATGATATGTAACACCATACAGAACGATACAGAACATTGAAAACAAAATATAATACAATATACTGACGGTCCAAGCAGGCGGTGACGTCAATGGCATGAAGTAGAACAGATCAACCAGAAACAAATCTCATTGTCTGCATCCGTGGTTAATTGGGTTTGAAAGGGGCAACATCCCGTCCACCGTTTGATTAAACTAATGGGAAGAGATACACACAGCAGGTCCAGTAAAAAGTCCAAACAAAATCCTCACTGTGGCCAACCTGATTTGGTGTAAAAGTGATAAAACAAAACCTCAGAATTAATCTTCAGTCAAAAAAACAGTGTGCCCACCCCCAATATCAAAAAACGCCCAGGTTTTTAAACTTGTTTGTTGGTCTCATTCCCGCCGTTCTCCGGTACAAGCCTCTTCTTTCCTGCATGTCCTCCGCATCTCTCACAGGCTGTCGGTCAACACCTCCTTGTTTTCCGCTCGTCACCTTCCTCCCCCTTTTTTAGCTGTGCATCACTTTTGTACATCCACCGTCCAACTTGCATTCAACCTCTCTTCTAATTCACCACCTCTGCCGACCCCCTTGGCACGTGCGATACGTTCCCTTACGACTTCTCCACTTTGAGCTTCTCTGGATGTGTCTGCCGTCCTCTTCCTCTCAGAGCAGAAGTTAATGAAAGGCCACGTTGTCGGCCAGTTCTTCTTCTTTCCATCATCCTCTGTGTGTCTCTCTGCTAGCTCAAAACGAAGTGACGCAGGTCATCTCGTCCGCCAGGTCCTCCTCGTCTCGGCTCCTGATGGGCTCCTCGTCGCTGTACAGAGTTCCCATGTCAGGGTGGCTCAGGAAGGCGCTCCCTCCTGCCCCCCCCCCGCGGCTCAGCAGGTCACTGGCAGCGCTCTCCATCTCATCGATGGTCATGTGACAGGCGTCAGCGATCTCCCGCTTGGCGAAGGCAACAAACTTGGGATCCTTGGCATAGAGGCCCAGCCCCTCTGAGATCAGGACCTGGAGAGCGGGTAAGACGGAGCACAGAAGCATTGCTGAGAAGGTGGACATTGACACGCACATCTCCCCAACGTGGCTGTCAGGGATCTGCATCAGTAACCAGAGCTGCCACAGCACCGGGAATAGCTGGTAATGGTAAGAATATAAAGGCATGCATGATTTATACAACTAAAAACCAAATGTTGCTCACCGCCTCCACCAGGCTGTCCGCGCTGCCCCTCTTGTCACTATAGTGGGGGCTGAGCTGAGAGGGCACATGCAAGGTGGTGTAGGCCCGGTAAGGCTGAGGGCCGCCACCCCCCCCGCCTGAGCCCGTGTACCAGCCGGGCCGGGCGGAGGCAGAGAGGCCGCCTTCGCCGGCCTTCTTGTCGCCCCACACTAAGCCCTGCCCCCCAGCAGCCTCTTCCTCCACCAGGATGAGAGGGGCGTAGAGCAGCCGGCCGCGCCGAGGGCCTGGATTGGCCCACGAGGCCGTGGAGCCCGTTGACGAGCGGCTGCTGCTTCGGCGGGAGTCATAACTGCCACAGGTCTGGTGGGAGAGGGAGAAAAAAGGGGGCGGGGCTTTATGAGCCATGACTGGCTGGGTATTTCTATGATAACGGAGTGATAACAATATGTGGCGTCGGCGTGCATTACCTGTGTGCGTGCTCGGCAGGGCGGGGAGTTCTGATGGTAGGTGCCAGGGATGGGAAGATCATCGCTGCTACCCTGCCGTCTCAGACACTGGATATTAAAAGCAGGTTTGCGTCCTGTGTACACAGGAACACAAATGAGCTACAACGGCTAACGGCTAAAAAAATTAAATAAAAACGATGTTATATCATAGGGACAGTGTACTATAGATGCTTTCAGGAAGTGATTTTACCAGTGGGTGTGGCAGGAAGTAGGCGTCGCCGAGCAGTCCGTCGTGCTTCACCATAGCCATTGCCATAATTATTTCCATAGACTGTATGGCCTGGGGGGTGGGCGTCGTACACGTGCTCACGTTGGCCAGGGTACAGAGGTGGGTCGTCTGCATACAAATGCCTGATTTGGGAGGAATGGAGGCAAGTCAGCAAGGCAAGATCTGGGCAAAATAAGCAGCCATGTTTAAGTGTGCGAAAGGGTTGTCATGGGAACTGATGTCAATGGAGTACAGATGAGCACACAAACGAATGAGAGAGAATGAGAGACAGAGAAACCAACCTGTTCTATGACCATAAAGCAGATTTCATGTAAACAGAGCAAGCTAGCTAGAGTAATTACATTTTAGGTACTAATTCTATTTTAAATGTAACTGTTATGTACCATTTATAGCTTATTTGGTTTACCCTAAAACAATTATTTTAAAACTTAAAAGGAGAAAGCATAAAATTCTATAAGCTATATAAACACACATTTGCATATGTTAGCATTTTCGGGATGCAAAAATATCAATGTTCTCTCTAGCATGTTATTGATCTGACTGAAATACACACCTAGAGGACTGGGTTTAAACAATATATTTTAATGTGACATTTATGTAGTGAACGTATCACTGCTGTGTGTCAAACGGGAACCTGCTGCTTTCTCCAACGAGGGCTATTTTTGTACCACATCTCTGGCCACAACGGAAAGGCTGTCTGTGCACCTGTCTCGGGATGCGGAACCCTCAACATCGTCCTCCCTGCCGTAATAGTCCTGTTCTCCCGAGTACTGCTCCTCCCCCCCCTCCACCGTCCCATCGTGCCTTCGAGAGGAACGGGACTGGCCATCGACGGAGTCTCTCCTGGGGGAAAAGGAGAAGGATGAGGTGTCGGAGCGATGGAATATGAGATCATGGGAGGAACAGGGAATGAGGTACAGCCAAAAAAGGGGAAATCCAGCAGACCGAAGAGGCAAGTTGGAAACAACCCGGAGAAAAATGAACTCAGGAACACAGGGAAATCGATAAATGCAGACAGGAAGTAACATTTGAAAAGAAAAAGTGTATTAACCAGCCAGTATAAAGTTCTGTACCAGTAAAACAAGCGCCTCAACAAAACAAAACTGTTGTTTTGTGTTGACGGAAGGACATTTGGCAAACTGAAAACCAAGCAATGGATCTTATCAGAACAAAGGGGAGGGTGGACAATGTTGAACTAAACGAAAGACTTCACTGAAGGTTTGAACCTCTTACCTGATGTACTTATTGTAGTACCGGGCCCTGCTGACCAATAAAGAAAAAAAGGATATACACGCTTCACCATGGTGTAGAACAGAGACACGCCACAGACAATTCTCCGCTTCTTCAACATATTTCCCATAGCCCTGTGCATCTGCATTCATTAAAGCGTGAGCGTTTCGCTACATTGACATCAGACAGCGGCGTACACAATAAGGCAGTAACCTACTAACCTACTAAAATACCTGCTGAGGGCGGGGCAGAAGACAGGAGCTGAGAAAAAGCCCATGAACGATTTCCCTTTGCATTGTCAGAGGAATCACCTGTTAGAGGCTGCTTTGGGCAGTTGGTCCAGTCCTCCATTCTTGGTAGTGGAGGGGCGGCGACGAGAGCCACGACGATGGTGAGACAGGGGTCTGTCGTCTTCCCCCCCACCTGGCTCCTCTTGTTCCAGCCCCCCGTTTCCCATCGCTGTTTTGGACAAGCCAGCCCCAGACATGGACCTGTGTGCCACCCCCCCGTTGGAGATGGTCTCTCCCGTTGATGCACCTGATAGTTGGGCAGGGGGGCCGGCAGGGGGTGGAGCCACAGAGCCACGCCTCTCTTTAGGGACTGGGTCAGGATGACCCGGGAACACACCGTTACTCTGTGGAGAAATAGGCAGAGGGAACATATCAAACACTAAAAAAAGTGATAACACAGGTATGGAGTTATTGGTAACAGGCTTCTGGATAAAATAAATAGTAGTAAGCAAATAGAAAGTAAATACACAATAAAAGGCTTTTTAAAAACTTGCTTACAAAAAGGGCCTTTGTTTGTGTAACAAAGAGGCAAAGATCTAGACCATATGGCCCATTTGGCCTAATTGTGTGGCCCAATAACTCATAAGCATGCATTCAAACTATAATATGTAATAGCTACAAATAATGCAGTATACATGTGCCTAATGTGTGCCTAATGCAGGGTAATAACATAAACCTTGTAGTGTGCTTCATCCTCGTCTTGCTCCTCCTCGAGCCCTTCCTCTTCCTCTTCTTCCTCGAGGTCGCACGACATGGCCAGTCTCATCTCTGGCCCCAGGTCCTGCAGGGTACGCAGCCCTGCCTGACACAGATGCACGCGGAGAAAGAGAGGGGGGACACAGTATATACGCTGTGCAACACAACCGCACGGACACAGCACCAGACGCAGAGCGCATCACAGGAGGGAGACGCGCGTAAAAGGTCCCAGCAGACTGACCAACACAGAGAGGCACAGAGAGGCACGTTATACTCAGTGGCACACCAGATGACAAACCAAGACGAACAGCAAAAGGTATAACTACGGAGACACCGGGGTGCAGATCAAGGCCCCAGCACAGGAGCAAGACATGCTTCAGCGATTTAAAGGACAGCAGAAGCCACTCTTACTGAGACCACAGTGCCAATAATGTCCATTCTCTGACTGATGCATGTCTTTCAGTATCTTACAACGAAGTACATGGATGTAAATGGATGTCCAGAGATCCGGCCTTTCTGTCAAGCCAAAGACTTGTTTTGGGTGCATACGCCACTCGTGTATATTTATGTGGATCGTACAGATAAACAGATGAAGTGGTGTTACATTTTATTCTCGCCTTTTTACAGACTGGATCTTTTAAAAACGTATTTTGACCTTCTCTGATCCGGGCCATGGTGTCTACATCCAGGCACAGTGCTTCAGTGGGCAAGAGGAGCGCTGACAAGCCATTTACCTGCAGAGCAGAGGAGTTGTTGGGATCCGGCTCCCCAAGCACGCCCTTCTCTTTTCTCTTCCGGAACTTCCGGAAGTAGTCCTGGATCAGGAAGGTGGCATAGAACTTACCCACCGTCACCTCCTCGTCTGTCAGAGAGAGAGAGAGAGAGAGAGAGAGAGAGGGAGAGAGAGAGGGAGAGAGAGAAGGAGAGAGAGAGGGAAAGAGGGAGAGAGGGAGAGAGAGAGGGAGAGGGAGAGGGAGAGAGGGAGAGAGAAGGAAAGAGAGAGAGAGGGAGAGAGAGAGGGAGAGGGAGAGGGAGAGAGGGAGAGAGAGGGAGGGAAAGAAAGAGAGGGAGAGAGGGAGAGAGAAGGAAAGAGAGAGAGAGGGAGAGAGAGATAGAGAGAGAGGGAGAGAAAGAGAGGGAGAGAGAGAGAGAGGGAGGGAGAGAGAAGGAAAGAGGGAGAGAGGCAGAGAGAGAAGAGAGAGAGGGAGCGGTACACAGTCACGATCATGTCAGGAGCTGGGAGCGTTAGGGTCTTCCTGCATCTCCTATCTCACCATCTGGAGGGGGGATGACCTCATCTAGAATTTTGGGCTTCATGCGCTTCCATATCTTCTTGATGATGCCTCTCAGCTCCTCGTTCTCTTGATCTGGGTTACCTGTAGATGGGAGACAGCAGGGGGCCGCAGTGAAGCACAAATGACGTAATCGCGTAGCGTCTAGGAGCATTGACAGCTTTGAACGCGCGTCCCTGGCTGTGAATAAATCAGCACCGCAGTGTGACCAACCTTCTGTTTTAATCTTCAGCGCGGTCCTGACCAGAGCAAACAGAGTGGCATTGAAGGTCACGGTGCCATCGCTGTTCAGGGGCATGTTCATGGCCACCAGCCTCTGTTGTACAGGGAGAGGCAACGGTGAGCAAGAGGGTAGAGAGAGGTTCCTGCATGAATTGGGGATTCAAGGATTTTAACAGTCATGATTAAGTAGCGGTTACTGCTAACAACAACGCTTTAAGTCTGGAATTTAATAGTTATTTACTACCCATACCCGGGCATACAGAGTGTAGGTGCACATTACTGAGTATTTAAACGTAACAGAGTATGTGGCACAAAATAAAGGCAAAATGTGCATTGTGTCCAATGTAAAACCATAACACATACAAACACACTTGGCAATCCTGCCTGTATTGGGATTTTTTGTTTAAAAAAACAAATAAATCTTTTTCCATCAGCGGCGCCAGAGAATTGTGATTGGGGGAGCTACAGGGGGGCTGGATTGTTTATGGCAGGTGCTAAAGAATTTTGACGCAACAAACAATAGCTAAAATGACTGGGGGTTTGGAGTGCTTGTGGGGTGTTTACGCCCCTGCTTGCCCCTCCCTCCAGCCACCACTGCCTTTTTCACAGCACACCCTTTTGTATTCCGCTGTTTAAAATTTTGAGTGCATTTCCAAGAACTGTTTTAAAAATCTTCCACCATGACAACCATGTTGTAAATGTGAATTTTTGGAGAGGGCAACGTCGGCGGTCCCCAGCAGGCCGTACTTTACAGGCAACGCGGTGAGGACACAGTTTTCCGAAACCCAGGGGCGGCTGGATTCGCCGCAACAGAGCCACCACGTCCAGATGCTTAATACGACCCCTGTAACAACACCACAGCGCAATACAACAAATTCAAGGTGGACACTCACCCGACAAGCACCATTAAAAAAACAAGGAACGAAAGAGATGGACAACTTCTTACTTGGCCTCAGGGTCGTACTCAGACCAGATTCTCTTGAACTCGTCCAGGTGGTGGGGGCCCAGGATGGACCAATCACGTGTTAGGTAGTCAAAGTTGTCCATGATGACGGCAACAAACAGGTTAATGATCTGAGGAAAACAAGCAAGGAGTGACGGGCATCGTTTTCGCGAGAGGGAAAATAAACCTATGACCAGGCGTGTTTAAGCAGCCTGAGCCCCTGGGATCCCTCTCGCCACAAGTGGCCTGGAAGAGCGTTCTCTGTCTCCCTCTCTCTCGCTCACCAGGAAAGCGGTCTCTGTCTCCCTCTCTCTCGCTCACCAGGAAAGCGGTCTCTGTCTTCCTCTCTCTCTCTCACCAGGAAAGCGGTCTCTGTCTCCCTCTCTCTCTCGCTCACCAGGAAAGCGGTCTCTGTCTCCCTCTCTCTCGCTCACCAGGAAAGCGGTCTCTATCTCCCTCTCTCTCTCGCTCACCAGGAAAGCGGTCTCTGTCTCCCCCTCTCTCGCTCACCAGGAAAGCGGTCTCTGTCTCCCTCTCTCTCTCTCGCTCACCAGGAAAGCGGTCTCTGTCTCCCCCTCTCTCTCTCACCAGGAAAGCGGTCTCTGTCTCCCTCTCTCTCTCGCTCACCAGGAAAGCGGTCTCTGTCTCCCCCTCTCTCTCTCACCAGGAAAGCACAGAGCATGAAGAAGCTGATGAAGTAGACGATGGCAAAGTTGCTGCCGCAGGTGAACTCCTCGCCCGGCTCGTAGTCAGACTCCGGGTCGCAGCGCTTCCCCGGCAGGCTGGCCAGCATGATCTCCTGCCAGGCCTCCCCCGTGGCACACCTGCGGGGGGGAGAGGGCGGCGGGTCACCTTCCGGGGGTGGGCCGCTGGGATCCGTATCCCTAGCTGGAGTGTACGCCCCGCTTCTCCTCCCCCTCACCTGAAGAGCAGCAGAACAGCTTGCTGGAAGGTCTGGAAATTGTTGTTCCTGTTGATCTGTGTGTGGTCCTGCATGGCAATCTTCCCAAATGTCTTGAGGGCACAGAGGAGGAAATCAGTTCATTAGAAGGCTGGCCTTCTACGTAGCGCACTTAGCATTCTTCTTAAAAAAGTCAAAATCTCCCGACGTCATTTTGACCTGACGTGTGAACGCTCCACTCTTTCACCCACCAAGTGTATCCTTTTTTGGGTTTATTTCATAAGGTCATAAGGTTTTTTTAACAGTAAATAGGAAATTTATACCAGCATTTAAAAGACATCAAATCAATACGGTCTAAATACGACAATATCAAATATAAGTAAAATCTCAGTTGTATGTTAGTACTGTAAGCACATATTTTTTCCCCATCCCCATAGGTTCTGTGTTAAGCTTTGGGTTGGCACCTGCCCTAAAGGGTGAGCGGGCGAGCACCCACCTGCATGCCGATGACAGCGTAGATGAAGAAGATCATGGCGATGAGGAGAGCCACGTAGGGCAGAGCCTGAGAGACAATGAGACCATTGTCAGGAGAAAACCAGCTTACAGGTCAAATCAGGGGTGTAGGAGTCCAGCCTACCCTGCACCCCTGGGTTAAATATTCACAACTTGCTCAATCACACTGAAATATTCATCAAGATCAGTATCATATTTAACAAATTTACTTAAAGTATCGATCATGAATATAAGCCAACTCATAGTATTGAAAGACATGCACAATCTTTTCTCTGTGGTGAATGTGGCTTATTTTTTAAATACTGACTTAATCTTTAAAGCAGAACGCATGGCCTTGGTAGGTTCTGAAAGGTTGACTCGGCAGGACTCCTGACCTGAAGGGACTTGACGAACGTCCAGAGCAGGGTGCGTATGCCTTCTCCTTTGCTGAGCAGCTTGACCAATCGCATCACTCTGAACAGACGGAAGAATGTGATGGAGACTCTGGAGCTGTCCTCTGAGCTCTAGAGAGAGAGGGGGAGAGGGGGGGTGAGAGAGAAGGGAGAGAGTGGGGGAGAGAGAGAGGGGAGAGAGGGGCGAGGGGGGGAGAGAGAGAGAGAGAGAGAGAGAAGGGAGAGAGTGGGGGAGAGAGAGAA
>JAOVYW010000101.1:5217829-5238740 GCA_025775045.1 Hiodon tergisus
CACACATTCACACACACACACACTAACCTTCACGCAGTGCTGCTAACATAGTTCACAGGTGTATACTGTAGTTCAGATGTTCAGTCATTCCCAAACTACAAAGACACAGGCACATCTCATCCGCCACTGGCAGTAGACTGGCAGTGTGGGTAATGGCTGAAGACAGAGATGGATGCAGAGAGGCCGTGTACCACATGATCTGGGTTGAATGTTTTTGCTCGAGCAATGCGATGCAGGTGACTTCCCATGCTAGGGCAGCCGCCTGAATCGCGAATTTGCCAAATCAACAAACGGCGGAACGTTGTGCCAAAGTCAGAATAGCGACATGGAAAAGGCCACGGAGATTCACCCCAGAGACACAAAATGTCCCACGCTCAGTTCTCGAAGAAGAGGAGATATTTCTTGCTGCAATCTTTCCTGACCTTGACATGTAACGAAGCGATAAAAGAACAAGACTGAATGATAGAAAATACTTTTGTATGTATTTATTTATATATATTTTTGCTATTGCAGGATTCTAGCAAGGAAAGCAGCAAGGAAGTAAAAAAATTAGTGAGACGCTTGTTTGACACCTGTGTGTTATTCTGTTTATTTTATGCTGATCATCTATTTGGATTATCACATGAGGAAGATGTGCAGACACAGATCTAAACTAGCAGACACTCACAGATACTCACATGCATGAACTATGTGAATTCCTTTACACAAACAAGTTGTCTGCAGCCACACTGTAGATGTGTGATGTTGATGTTGCCTATGTAATTAGCGAGGCATGTGTTGTGAAGGGGGCATCGCATGGAGGAATCGTTACCATCTTTTGGAGGCTGACAAAAGCTCCAAGGTGGCAGACTTGTTAAAGACAAGGACGAATCCTACAGGCTAGTAGATTATTATAGCCGATAAATAGCTTGTATGGAACTGAACACGAATCAGGACACCCAAGTAAACATACAAACGGCTGATCAGTACTTTTGGAAAAATATTTTATTATTTTTTTCTTTCAATAAAATGTTCCGTCTACCATTTTAATCACCACCAGTATGTATATCCAAAACAAAATTTATTTAGTGTATTTACATTGTAGTTTATCATCTCCCAGGTTCCTAATTAGCTTCTAATATTTTTTGTAAGGCCATCATTTACAGAGTACAGTAAAGTTAAGTCTTAGCCCTGTTAAAAGCCATCACAGTAAAGCAGCAAAGCTTGGTAGCTTGATGCCATCTGAACATTTTTTTTTAAAGATGAGCTTATTCATTAAACTTTAATGGAAAAGTTTGTTCTCTGTGGAGCAATGTCTCAAAATCTGAGTGTGCCAAGTGGAAGCTCACAATATACCCAGTGCTGCACTCATGAGAAAGACTGACATTCTGTCATTGGGCTCTCTGTCCACCTTTTTTAGAAGTATCACGCTGCTCGGTCCAGCGGAGTGGAACCGTTCTGCAAGGGGTTGCTGCAGCATCAGCAGAAAACCGCTGACAGGGGTTCTCACTTCCACAAGGGCCCAGTCGTGTCAACCAGCCCTGCCTCTCACGCTCTGTAACTTCGCCACTATCAAGTCCGTCGAAAACATATGCTGTGTCACTGTGGCAGCAACAGGCTTTGTTTTTGTTTTTATTTACTCCACGATTTCTTATTTCTTTGTACTTTGTACACACCCTGGGCTGTGTTTGTCATGTACAGCACCTGAGATGGTGTTGACGGTTTAATTCAGTTAAACGGACTGTCTAGCCTGCCTCTGTTTTGCTCTCTTTCCTCTCAAGTGGTTTACATGCACAGGCTTAGTGACAGCAGCCTAACAGCAGAGATGTCACTTGGTGGGCATTTAGAGGCTGTACAGTCTGTCTGTGTCGTCTGCTGCCTTTAGTGTAGAAGGGAGATGGGGCCATTCCATTTATACTCAAAAAGAGAAATGCAGGTAGGATAAATGGGCATTTTTCCTAGAGTAGTATAATTTACCTCGACTCTTTCCATAAGATTTTTTTCCAATTATAACTTTATATTTCTGTGGAGATTCAAAGTGTCTTTTTACTAGTGCGTTAGTGTTACATTGATTCCCATAGGGGACAGTGGCAAAACATTACTTCTGTTCTTAATGGTTGGAAACAAGTAAGGAGTTACCCAAGAAATGTAATGAAAATAATTCCACGCATCTCACACATGAACTTTTCTGTACTCAACCCAGAGCCTGACACAGTGCGGGTAGGAAGTCAGTTGTGTGTGTTGCAGTGATGAAAGTGAAGACGGTAACTCATAAAATGTTTTTTTAATTATTAGTTATTATTACTTTAATTCATTTCTGCCTTTAAAACACTTTTGTTTTTCTGATTATGTTGTTCTTTTTTAACACTGTAGGTGTTTGTGTATGTGCGGTGGAGTGATGTAATTGCAATGCTTATCATAGAGCCATTCTTATGAAAATTTAGTTTTGAAAGGTCTGCAGATCAGTGTTAGGAGAATGAGCGACAGCTAAATAGAATTATAAATAAAAGAAGTTTTCTTTGGCTCACAATACATCGTGACAAACCTGAACGAAAAGATAAAAATAAATAAATATACAAAAGGGGGGAAATAATTGCCCACGTTCTGAAGCGGGGGGTTGGGGGGGGGGCGATGGACAAGGAATATGAGTAACATTTTCAGGACTTTTGGTTATCCTCACAATGGATTTTCAGTCCAGTCATTTCTCTCCGGCAGGGATTTTATAGCACGTGTATCTGGGCAAATCCGAGTTCCCCGAGCTGCTCGGGGGGTTATGTCTGCCTGCCCGGGGGTTTGATCTGCCATCCCGGGGGGTTATGTCTGCCTGCCCGGGGGGGTTGATCTGCCATCCCGTGGGTGACAGGGAACTAAGTGAACTAAGCCCAACATTCTTCCTCCTCACAGAGTGCGTATCACAATGATATAGAGTATTCTCTAATACAGTAGATTATAGAATAAGTAATTATAGAACATGTTTAATTACCCTGCTACTGTAAAAACTCTGCTTGTGGAATTCATCTTCAGAGATTAGATAAAACAATGGATGCGAGCCAGTATCCCGTCTCCGTCAGCTTTGGTCAGAGGCCCTGCTGATGTCCACTCACGTGCAGGCATCTGATACAGCATGTTTTGGGGCTTCTTCCTAGCACCGAGGTGTCGCTTATCAATGCAGTTCTGTGATATTGCACACCTTAAAGATACAGAGGCTCTCAATGGCTCATTCGGCGTAGGTCCATCGACCTGAGGTCTTTTCTTTGCTCTTTGTGTCTCCACTCTACTCCCAAATCAACCAGCACCCCCCTTCTTATCTGATATTTTCTTATGTGTGATGTTTTATTTTATGTACATAATGAAATGTCTCCTAGAGGCAGACATGAAAGTAGATGGCAGTCTGCTGAATTGGTTGGAGCTGTTTTGGAATGGACCGGCCTGTGACATACACTTTATCGGACTAGGCTAGCTTAATTAATCATTTGGCCTGTCTCGTTTTGCTGTTTCATTTCACCCACTCTGGACCACTTGTCTCCCGCTCTCTCTGCCTTCGTCCTCTGCTCCTGGGTACTGAAGCACGATGTAAGCCGAAGGAATGGTGGACAGAAGGAGGAGAGGGGAGAGAGGGGGGGAGGAATTGGAGAGAAGAGAGATGTTTAATGACAGGGAAATTAAAAGACGTGGAGGCATTTAGAACAAACTGGGTAAAAGACTGGAAGGAAGGCACCAAGGATGCTGGTAGCTTTAGGAGTGTGTTTATTTTAGGAGAATGATGATGGTTCCAAACTGTCTCTGAAGAGGACTGTCAGTGTCACCCCCCCATGTTATCCCCCTTGCATGAGTATTTCTACTTACTGAATGAAGCATATAGAAATGAATGTATATATCATATAACACCAATACTAAATATTGACTATGGAATGGACTGTACCCTGTCTCTGTAATAAGGTGTGTGTGTAGGCGGGGGGGGGGGGGGCAGAATTATATTCAATTGTTTTTATTTGGGTTAGGCACTGGGACGCTGAATATTAACTGTAAAATTGTACAAGTATGTGTGTGATTAGAGCAGTTATTAATATTTTAAATCGCAAGAAATATAAGGGATTTTATTTGTGTACATACAAAGTTTCAATTGAACAAATACATATAAATGAAATGTGAATATTTATTGCTTCTGATATTATAAAAAACGTCCTTGCAGTGGAAAAAACTACGGCTTGGTTTATTCATTTATGCCTCTGTGTTTGTCTTGCATATTGTTTTGTTTCCCCCAAATATGAGTTTAATAGGTCCTTATTGTTGAATTTCTACTGCAGAACAGGCTACTTGCTTCTGTGTGCTTTTATAAGTTATTTTTAGGTCATTAAATCCAAAATATATGCATGCTGTTACTATGATCTTAATTTTAGTTTGGTGTTTGTATTGGAAAAAATGTTGCATTCCGGTTCAATAGAATCCACCCGGTGCTCAACAATTGTGAAACTACAGCGCAACAGTTAATATGGAGGTTTTTTTGTACAAATCGGCTGAAAAAATGAGGAAAAGGCAAAAAAACACCCTGAACAGTATGTGGACCATTACTGCTTCTAAAGACCTTTGGTAACGGATGTCTGTGGTCACCTAATTCCTACGCACACACGCATTTACTGCACTGCTTCTAATTAAAATGTCCCAACCCAACTTCTTAATTAGGTTTGATAGAGATATCATCTGAAGAAGTATTATCGGTTTTTTAAAGATACCAACATGTTTTTAAAGGTATCTAAAAAAAATTATATGACCTTATTTGTTTGATAATATCAATATAACAACAAAAAAATAAGATTAAACAATGCCAATAGTTTATCTTTTTTACTGGCAGTTACATATTCAACAACATTATGTTCCAAACATGACAGCAGGTAACAAGCATCCCCCCCCCCTTAATTTTCTTAAATGCAATATTTTATTTACAATAACGTCAACTAGACAGAAACCCGATCTACTCATAATTTCTTTAAAAAAAAATTTTAATAATTTGAAATTCTGAAACACAATTCAGAACAAAATTGCTCAATTAAGAACATAACACAATGTTAAAGGAGTATTGGATGGACCTCACGGAACTCAACAGCCGAGGGGGTGTACCAGCATTCTCCACACTTACTGCAAACCTATAGCTAAGCATCACTCCAGAAGCCCCATTTTCTGCCGTGCAAGTTTCTGATAGGGGCCACTGTGGAAGAACACTGTACCCTAGTGGAGGCTAAATGTCATGCCACAGGCCTTGAAGAAACTTTCCTTCGAGCCCATGTGTTCAGCAGAGCTCAAAAAGAAAACCTTTTAGTTGGCAATCACTTCTTCAAAGCATTGCATGTGTTCAGAGATTGTTAGCTCTTTACACGTGATAGGTCAAAGGTTACATAGTGGCGTTAAATGTAAACTGTTGGAACGGGAGGCGTTCTGTCCACTGCCCTTCCACTCAGACAGAGAGCGTCACCTTCCCATGCTTTGCCCAGTGAAAGCATTAGCGTATTAGATGGAGAGAATGGCGAGCTTACAGCAGACCGAACAGCCATTAACCTGTTATGGATCTCAGCCACAGAACCAGACCCTGTCAAGCAGAGGCGGCCCCAGTGGCTCACTGAGGCAGTAAAGATAACATATCAGCGTAACAAGCTGCCATTTCCAGATAAGCCCCTCCGCAAGAGGGCAGGCCACTTCTTAGGCAATGTTCCAGGGTGGATAAGTCGCAGACATCCGCAGTGCAGCAGTCTGGGCGAACATTGTGGAGGGTAGCCTCTGAGGCTGAACCCTCCACTGCCCAGTAATTTCAGTTTTGTAAAATGGGCTTATTCGTAATATCAGTTTTGTGAAATGGGGTTCATGTTCAAACCTCGGTTTACACGGTTTTATTTCACAAATACGTTTTCTATATTATTACAAACATGAAATGTACCATACCAGCACACATTAAATTTTCATTATTATGAATTGCGTGTAGGAAATGGTAGTAGAAGCATGTTTACTTCCCGTTTTGGCAATGCTCAAATTTCCGCTAGAATAACACTGCGGTGAATAAAAAACCAAAAAACGGCACTCTTAACGATACGTAAGGAAATAAAACCTGAAAAGGTCGAGTTGGGGGTCTTGATCTTCACTAGATGGTCTTTGATAAAAGACTCTGCATCTGGACGAATATTATTCCGCGTCACGTACTCTATTTATACGTGAACTTATTTAATATTTAAACCCTAAAATGTACGTATACTTTCACAAGTAATGTATATTTACACTTAACAACGTACATTAGTGTCGTCTCTCTGGCAACAATAAAGTCAAAGACACCATATACGAACTACTTTAGCTATATGTGATATGGAAGGATGAACTTGCCCCTCGCCGATTCACCGTGTTCCGCGTTCTCTTCGTGGTGGTACTTCAGGCTGTGCTTAGGCAGTGATGAAACTAAGATGGCGTCCAGTATAGTCAACAGTAGCATTGGATAGCGAAATCGAGGATAATTTCAACCGATGGGGACTTTACTCCTTGCGAGACACCTATCTTAACTTAAGCGAATTATAAGGACAGATGATTTTGACTTTTATAAGAGACTTAGTTGGATGTCCTGGGGAAGAATAACGAAGAGACTGGCCGACGGACAACTAAACTCGACGTAGCTAGCTACTAACAACGGACTGGGGAGAGCGACCAACCTGGGAAGGAAGTGCGAAGTGGGGAATGTCCAGAGTCTTAACACTACAAGAAGAAAACGCGTTTCAATTTATAATTAACTGGAAAGTTACGTATGAAAGTAGAATAAAACAAACACCCTCCTCGGCTTGCAGTGACTCTGAAACTGGGAGCGATGAGATGGGCTGAAAAAGTGGAGGCCGCAGAATTGCTGCCACCCGGAGAGAGACCCAGTCCCGAACAATAGATCCTGTTATCAACCTTGACTGAAACGGCCCGATGTAATTTACACTTCCTAGGGCCAGACATAGAATATTCTGCCTTTATTAAGTTTTTTACTGACGTCGAAGCTAAGTTGATCAGTAATTTACACGTACAATTTTGAGTAAAATAGTTAACAACGAGCTCGATAAACTTGGTGGCTACTGTACCAGGCCAACATTTACAGGACTTCGGACAATTTGAACTATTTACTGTCATAAGTTGGCACATTTGATTTGCGATCACAAGGAAGCACTGGATACAAGTCTAATATTTACCATAAAGTAAGGAAATGCGTTAATATTTTGAAAGGTCCTTTTTTGTGAATACTTAGTCGAGAACATAGTTAACTCAAAAAGCTTTTGTGTTGTTATGGACGCATTAGTGTCTACATTTGTATTATGGGGAATCCACAAGAACACCTTATAATTAATGCATTGTTTTGTTTTTTCTGGTTTTGGTTATCTCGTAATGGGATGTATATAATTAGATCGACTTAAAGGGCTTTTAAACGCAACGGTCTACGCCAGTGTTTATAGCTACCCGACAGCTGTGCATCCGGGTTCTTTTTGGATTGGTCAACTATAAATATTTGTGAAATTATAGGTATTCGCACATAAAATATCGTTAAACTACTCAGACCGTTAACATTATATCTAATGTATTTCAGCTACGTGTATGTATCTTGAGTTTCTAATGTTAAGTTGCGGTTGTTTTATTAATAGAAACGTCGCTAAAATATAACTATTTTAAAATAGGTAACACCCCGTTATATCTTATTGTTACTTTGGGTCAGAGGGACAGTTGAAGTTGATTGAAGGATTGATTCTGCACATGGTTACCCTCTTGCCAGCCTAGGCTAAATAAAATAGCTAAGTTGCTAGTATTATCTATTTTCACTTTAAAACTTTGTCCATAGTTGTATTTTGGGAAACTATTTAATCGGAAATGCAGTACATATGCCTACTGTATTTCTATTTCAGTCAAATAGTAACGTACTGGTTTTTTCTTGCTAAATATAAACGTAAATATTTTAAATATTAAATCCCACACTCGTAACAGTGTCTGCATGAGCCCAATGGTGGCGATATTTTGTCATGACTAAAGCGACACGGAGGAGATTACGACGAAAAACTGTTATAAATTGATCTATTTTTCATTGAAGGTGTTACGTTACAGGGCAATAGTGGATGCTGCATATTTTGTTTATGTTTCTTAGGACCAGCAGATTTGTTTTTAGATCGCCTGCTTATCCCAATGGCTTGTTCTAAATCAAGACGGCCTACGTTATTTTGTTGAGCATGGCGGACGGTGCCCAAGCCTCTTCGATATTTATATATTCCAATTGTGCGTTTTAGAAGCTGTTTGTATCGTGGAAACGCAAGCGTCGGGTGATTTCAGTCTCGATATTCTTTTGTTTGTCCTTTGCTGGTCAGAGGCATGGACGGGGATGAGTTCGTACCACCGCCTGAGTGCCCAGTGTTCGAGCCATCATGGGAGGAGTTCTCGGATCCTTTGGGATACATCGCCAAAATACGTCCCATCGCTGAGAAGTCTGGAATTTGCAAGATCCGGCCTCCAGCAGTAAGTGCTTATGTAATATATCAAGCTGTCTCCCTTATTGTTCCCTTGCTCACTCCAGCACCTGGTAAAAGCGTGCTTTATGTGACGTTTCAAGGAAATGTTACCTGCCAAAGGAGGAGCGTAATTTTCAATACAGTATTCAGGTAACAAATACACTGCATTTATTTGATTATACTGATTACTGTGTAATATCTACTTCGGTTATGGTATTGTATGGAAAATGGCTAACAAGCTATTTGTTTCTTTTCTTGTTAGCTGTTGGGCTTTGTCTCTAGAAGCAGAATACCTGTACATAAATTATTCACTTGGCTAGTGTTCCCTACCAATGCACTCAAGATTTACTGCTCTGGCAGGAAGGAACTCCCAGACCACTAGCAGTTAGAGTGAACCGATGTCTCGATGGTGTATAAGGTTGGGTTACTGCTTGTAGAGCGGGCCTGTGTCGTTTGGAACCCAGTGGCTCGAAAAAAGTATTGAGAAGTGAAACCCGCATGTCAGGTTTGGCAATAACACGGCCATTGCAGAACAGTTTCCATTACTTTTATTGGAATGTCAATGTAATATGTAACACACCAGTTGTGTGTGTTTAAAGGCCTGTGTTGGGAAAAATGACTAATTTATTAACGAATGTATTACTTTTACAATTTTATGAAATGGCAGTGACCTACTTAATATTTGTAATCAGTTGACCGTGCAAGTGAGCTATTTATATTTTAAGGCAGTTTTCCCCTCAAATATTTGTCTGGATTTGCAGTTTCATTGTGAAATTAATTTCACGTTTCTGTGACTTGAGAGCCAAACTGTCATTTTAACATTAGCCAGGTACAGTCAATATCAAAACAGAAGAGTACATCAACCAACCAACCAAGCTAGCTAACATTAGCTATGCAAGCTATCTATAGGTACATTCGCAAGCTGGTGTTTGCTTGCTAGCTAGTTAAATATTGTTCCATCCAGGGTGGGAATTGATAACCGTCAACAGGCTAATATCTGTTCTTGCATTAACGAACTGGTTATTGTTTTTGTACGTAAGTTATATGTTAGGAAAATGGAAATATCTTCTTGGAAAGAACATTTGGAATTTGAAATCCTCATCAGTATTCAATTCCACTCTTGATGGAGTATGTGCTCTAGATTTCATCTGTGTTCGATAGTTGGACCTTCCCTTCACCCAATTATAGTCTTTTTGTTTGCGATTTTTACAGTTGGGTTTGGAGAGTACTTAGGACTGGGAAGATTCTTCAGATGGTGTAAATAAAGAACTTGTAGGATCTTGCTACCTGGAATCGGGCTTGTCGTTGATTATGTTGAAAAGCTCCTAAGCAGTTTAAGCCGACTGTTAACGGAGAGTTCCTGAGAATGTGAGGTTGATGATTACAGAATCGGTCTTAAGCAGGTAGAAAGCCAGAGTAATGTTATAGCACAATACAGGTTCCTAATGTAATGTTAGTTAGCTAACGCTAGCTAACTTACTACTGAATGTAATGTTATATAGGCCTACTGCTTTTACTTTTTAATGATTGTAGTAGTGGATAGAGACCTACCCAGCTTTACAGGAACTGTGTTGATCCTTAATATCGTTGTCCTCTGTCGCAATCGTTAGGTGATGCGGCGGTTCACGTTTAGTCTGTGATCAGAAGGCTTTAGCGTCTTATTTTTTTCAACTCAGTTTGACAGCCTGAACATAACCTTCAAATGCATAATGCAACCCCTTCTGTCTGCTTCTTTCTGAAATCACTTTTTTGTTTTCCCAAAAAATAGACAATATTTCTCCAGGGAGTGCCGTTATAGACAGTGCCAGCACCATGCTAAGTTCAACAGCTTGTCGGACTTAGCAATAGTAACTAAGGGGGGGGGGGCATGGCTTCACGAAGGGTCAATTAGACGGCATGGAACATTGACTACCTCTGACATAACATAAATATGCACCAATGGGAGCAAACAAAAGCACAAGGCGATTTGGTAAATGATAGGGAGTAGCATGGGACCTAGCACTGAGCCCTGTGGGACTGTTGAAAGGGCTTTGATAGTAGCTTTCTAGGAGGTTTGCAGTTGCCAATCTTAAGGGGTGCATCTGACTCCCAGTGCAGTGGGGTAGATCAGAGGATCTTGAGGGCTGCCCAGGAGGACTGACTAGTATCAAGTGCTGCTTTAAATGCAAAGAGTTTTGTTGCATGAGTTGAAATAAATTGTATTATACTTTGTAGATTATATTTGGAAAGAACAGAAATTATTATCGGTTGTCTTGCTATTATGGAATTACTTTAGCCCAGTTAAAAAAAAACTTCTCTACAGGAAAAATGATGTTCTGAGGTTGGCATTTCTGGCTTTAAGTTACGGTTGACAGCAAGTTTTTTTATTAGCAGCTGTCACTGATGTAATAGTTGGACTATAGGACTACAGACTGACTGGGATGGAAATTAAGGATTTTTGGCACTTCCCCGTGAGCTAGTTGGTTAAAATTTTAGACAAGCTGAAATACTACTACTAGCCCAGATTCCTTATTGTGTGCCATGGAAAAAGCAATATTTTAAAACGAATGAAATAAAAAAGTAGTTTTGTGCAAGACAAAATGTACTGCTACTCATGGAACGACGTGCTTTCCAGTTTGACATTGTCTGATCCTTATTCAAATGGATTTTGTTTGGATGTTTGGGGGGGTTTTGAGCTACATGCTGAACACCACATGTATTCTTTGTTCCTCATAAGCTACTATTCCCTTTTCTTGTCATGAGCGAAGAATTCCCTCCCTCACTTTGCTCCATACTCTCTGCTCTGCTCATTTTTGATTTGTGGTTTTTGTTGAGCTGAGTGTTGGATTGATAAAAAATGACTGCATTTATTAACTGCAAAATTAGCATCGGGGAGACTCTGCCTAAAGTTATTTGGCCTCCCGGCCTTCGTCAACTGAATACACAGGGACCTGTGCCAGGGGTGGTGGTGTGATGATCCGCCAGGGTTAACTTCTATTGATCAATTTACGTAAGCTTTCAGAGCCGACATGGTTTTGATTGAGGGGCTGTTTCTACTTAAGTCGGCGTGAGATTTTACTCTTGCGTAGTGAAAATAAATACCCCTAACGTTACTTACACATAGTGCGCACTCCACGTTTACAGGACCCATTGTGTGTATACACCGACAGAGCTAATATCACTTGCCAAATGCAAGAAAAATTTCCCCCTTTGGTTGGATTTGCAGCTAAAACATTTGACAGTAGTTTTTAGTACAAGCAATTTACAGCTGTAAAATGGAAAACATTCGGTCCATGACTACGGGGGCTGGCTGAACACAGTAGTGTTTCATAATTTAGCAAGTGTATCATAACTACATAATATTGCTCTGATGTTAGCTACAGGCAGAGAGATCTAAGTCCTGTAATAAATTGCAATAAACAACACGTATTTGAATTGTTTACTACTATAACTATTTTGCACCCTGTGAAATTGAACAGTATTTGGGAAACGTGATTCTAATTGATAGCATGCCGCACAGGTATGTGTTTCAACACGTTTCTCTGGTAAAGTAAAGTATAACAGCACACTTAAACGCATTTAAGGAATGATCAGGTGTAATATTGTGGACGGTTTGGCTGAAGTTGGCCATTCTTTGTGAGTTCTGTGGGTGGGAAATTTATATTTGCATGTTGTGTATTAGCCTGCCGTCTAATCTCCTGATGGTGAATATAGATGCAGGACACTAGCTGTTTCATTGTATCCCCCTATAGGACTGGCAACCACCATTTGCTGTAGAAGTTGACAACTTCCGCTTCACTCCCCGAATCCAGAGGCTCAATGAGTTGGAGGTATGTTCCTCTATAGTTCGGTTTTTTATGTCAGTATGTGTCTCTGTGTGCTGTTGGAATTATCTTACTATTGCAACAAACACCATTTCACCTGTCTGTATATATAGTTATCGTCAAATATCTGCCCTCAGTCTGTTTTTCTGCATTTTGGAATTTTTTATTTTTATTTTTTTACAACAAATGGTATCATTTAACACATATTTTGGTGTTTTTTTTAAATTGAATGTAAATTCAAAAAACCTGATACCCCCATATGGAACCTCCCCCCACCAGACTCAATAACTGGTTGCAAGGCAGTCAGTCCTGATGCAGCAAAGCATCCCCAAGCTAAGACACTACCACTGCCATGCTTGCCCATCGGTGTGAGTTTCTTACAGGGAATGCAGCATTTGTCAGTCAAAAGATCCCCTTTTGACTTCGCTGTCCGTAGATTGTTACGGAACTTCTGAGGATTAGTCAGGTGCTTTCTGCCAAAGCTGAGATGCGCATTCGTGTGCCTATTAGTGGGCAGTGGTTTCCACCTTGATAAAATGCAGAAAATCTCATCGAGGTCCAATACTGTAGGTGTACTGTACATGATAGTTTTCTCATGGAGGGTTTCACTGGTGGTTAACATTTTTTTACCTGTTTAGCAGTTAATATACTGAAATGTTGATTTAATGCTATGTTAGTGCTTCTGCTAATGCAGGGCAAGTGGTTCACCCAATCCCAATGAGAAAATGAGTGCTCCCCTGTAACTGATTTGCAGAATACACAGGAGTTCTCTCGTATGGATAGCGTCTATTAGCAGCTTGGGTGATAACGTTAATTTTCATCATACTGCAGTATCTACGCAAGGCAGCTGCAAATGGCTTATGCGAGGTGAACCGATGCAAACTGGCGATGATGTATTTTCTCATGGAGCACGAACAGGTTGTGGAAGAGTTGGTGATGTGTTCTATCTTAACGCAGCAAGTGTGGCTGATGTGAGCCACCTGCGGCAAAGATGGAGTAGGCTGTGCTGGTGTTTTTGCCATTTTAATGCCTAGTATTGTGTTGTCCTGTACTTTCCTTTATTCACAGTTTGACCCTCTGTACGCAATTTTCCCCCCTTCCTCAGGCGGAGACCCGTGTGAAGTTGAACTATTTGGATCGCATTGCCAAGTTCTGGGAAATTCAGGGCTCCTCCCTAAAGATACCCAACATCGAGAGGCGAATTGTGGACCTCTTCAGCCTGGCCAAGGTCCTGGCACGCACTGTGTTCTGGTCCATGTTGACCGATATAGAACTAAAGTTATTAGCGCTATCCAGGTCAATTGTGTATGCTGGCTTGTACTGACGAGGATGTATTCAACATGTAACGTATTCAACTTAACACGTTAAAAATTAAAACGAAACATATGATTGATTGTTAGGAATTGTACTGTAATTGTAAGTGTGTTAGTAGTAAGTTTGTTAATTTGATAACAGATTTACACATTTTAACTGTGCTCTCTATAGTAGTATTGAAGTTTAAAAAAATGTCATGACAATTACACGTTCTGCTGGGAATACCTACATTACACACAGGGCTTTTAAGCATACAGCTGGCAACCTAGGCGAGCTGCTTTATAAATGTAAGTTGCTACGTTGGTACACTAGATTAGGTTGAGTTTGGTTGTATACACTGCAGTATGGCAGTAATGCTGCTGCTTCAGGCACGTCGGGAACCCTAGTGGTCTGGAATATCATTTTCAGCCTGCCTTTGAGTGACTGGATCGATCGGCCATGTAATGCTCACTCACTAATGTCTTATACAAGAGTCGCTGTATTGCTTTGCAGCTCGTTTTGATCGTTTCGATTAGTTCCAGACAGAGAGATTTCGCCCAGTATACGCTTCGTATGTTTTCCGGAATAGTTTTGCACTGACTGCATTGACCGGGTGTTGCAGGTGGTGGCTGAAGAGGGGGGATTTGAGTCAGTCAGTAAGGAGAGGCGCTGGGCTCGTGTGGCGCAGAAGCTCGGCTACCCCCCTGGAAAGAACATCGGCTCCCTGCTGCGCTCCCACTATGAGAGGATCGTCTACCCCTTCGAAATGTTTCATTCAGGGGCCAGCCTGCCGGTAATAATCTAGCATTTATTTATGTATTACTGTTCAGCCAAGTCAATGAATGAATGAATGGGTTTGTATATTCACCTTAGAGAGCTTCTTCCCTGGTTGATCCTGCTTGTCCTGTAACCAGACAGGGCTGTGTTACAATCAGTTCAGATATTTTCTGTCTTTGCATATGTTCTTTGTAAGGAATATTACATGGAATACCATCTCATCTGTGTCTGTCTGTGCAGCAGTGTAAACCGAGGCCGTATGACAGTGAAGAGGTGGATAAGGAGTATAAGCCCCACTCAATCCCCTTTCGACAGTCGGTACAACCCTCCAAGATGAGCAGCTACGGGCGCAGAGCCAATCGCTTACAGCCTGATGTAAGTATTGCATCCGACTTGCTTTATTTGTGGAGTAAAGCCCTCTGATATTGTTCACATGGAATATCCTGTACATTGAAAAACAACATTCGTTTTCATTTTGAGTGATGCGTCTGTCTCTCTCTGTTTTGATAGAAATCCCCTCTGGTGTCGTTTGCCTTTTTAGCGAAGACTGGTAGAGCTTGATTGACAAAGTCCACCTGTGTGTTTTTGAGGTTGCTTTCATATTGTTGGGCCAGTTTACAAAGCCTTAATGGGTGTCACTTTATTTCATTGTTGCTGCTAATAGACTGTTTTGTTCTATGCCAATTTCAGCTCGAGGGCACCCTTGTGCACAAATCACTGCAACCACTAGTGAACTGTATCAGAACGAACGTGTTTTGCATTAAGTGTCAAATTAGTTGAAGAGCAGCCAGGCAAACTTATCTTAAATATTTGTTATTTAAAATGGCATATTACGAACCTGATTCCCTGGAATAATTTAGTCTCCACTCAATACTGTATTTATGCTGTGGGTTGCTAACAATAATGTGATAAATGGATATAATGTCTATATAAAAAGTCTCCCCAGTAATGTCTTGTCTTGTTGTTTTACAACCCCTGCTGCAGTCCAAACAGTACTGCTTAAAGTGGTCACTGCCTACGGACCCTTGCCTTTTCCAGCGCTGCTTGTTTTAACACACTTGCTATGAGAACTACCCGTCCGCTTCTCTCCACAGGGCACCCCAAACTAACAGTGCATATAATAGTATTAATATGTATTCTTTCTGTAACGTTTGTAAACAAAAAGATAAACACAGCGTATCAAATGAAACCATTTCAGTCCTACCAATGAAACTTAAGGCAATGAACCCTCCTCTGGTCTTATGGGTCTCTGGTGATATCCAAACATGCTCAGTTACTCTTGTCAAAACGAAGCCTTTCCTCAAGTCCGCATCTAGCTCGCACATGTCCAGTCACACCCTGCTTCTTACCCTCTGGCTTCAAATTAAGCTGAACAACACATTAGATCATTTGAATCAGCATGCAGGTGGTGGTAATGATGCATTAAGTCGCAGAGTTTTGGATCTGATCAGTTTTCAGCTTGATTGGGGGACTGGAACAAGCCAACATGTTTAGCACACCGTTCTGTTTGATTGTAAGCGATGGAGATTTGGCACACGTGGATCATTTTAAGGCCTGCCTTGTTGGCACAGCCACACCAGCAAGCCAAACCTAAAATGACACGTGCATCCGAGAAATTCCATTTCCCATCAGAAAATCCCCCCACAAATTTTTGGGGACTTTTAACAGCAGTCATGCAGAATGCCGGTTATAAAATCTTAGGAATGTAATTCATCCTTGTTGCATGGACCACTTTCAGTCTTGTAGTTACAACGCCTGAAATTTAGTGTTCTTTATTGTATCATTCATTTTAAAAAGTATTAGTTCCCATAGCTAATCCAGAGCAATATACTGTGCTTGTAGTGACTACAAGGTCATCAAACCCATGTCAGGTTTCCTTTTATAGATGCAATATACATTAATTCTTTATGCTACGTTCAGTATACAACATGTTTATTAGTAATGCTAAGGGCACAATATTTCTTAATCAAATCTGACTACTTGAATTTAGGTATGTGATCCACAACTAATTGCATGTGAGATTGTACTGATCCACTCGGTCTCACTCTCCTTCCCGTCCTTGACTTCCCTTTTCAACGTCCCGCATGTCTGTGAGCCATCACTATCCTCCTCCCCCTTCTCACACGCACTACCTTTGACAAGTCACTTACCTTTCTGACTAACTTTGTACCCAGCTCTCCTTCCTGGTCACCCACCTTCGTCCAATGTGCCCTCTCTCACACTCCTCTCTCGCTCTCTCAGTCCATTGTTGCTGTTGTTGTCTCTCCATGCAGGGTCCTGAAGACTTGCCCCCCCACCCCCTCACCACTGGCTCTCAAAACACCACTTCGGTATTGCCTATCTCGCTCTAGCTTTCCTGCTCTGTGCTTTCTCTCTCTGTCTCTCTTCATATCCTCAGTCTCTCTATATTGTCCTGTACTTCTGTCTGTCTGTCTGTCTGTCTCTCTTTCCATCACTTAAAACGCATTATTGTCGTCTGCTCACCTGACGAGACTGTTCTTTCCTGTCTGTCTGCTACTGGCTGTTTCCCTGCCGGCGTCTCTTGCATATATACCCAGTTTACTGTGTGTGCTTTTTTTGGGTCCTGTCTGCCAGTTTCTTACGCTTTTCTGCTATTACTAGCTGTCTATGTACCTATGTCTGATTTATCTGTGTTTTTCTGCTCGTGAGCCACAGACAGATGTGGCAGATTGCCCCCCAGAAAGGGAAGTGGGAATATTTATGGACTGTGCATGGATTTTAGTTGGTGCTTTGTAAGGTTAACGCAGACAAGCTGATCTCCTAAAGTTAACTAATGTATACATTTTTCCTCTTAACTTTCAGTAAGCTTTGAAATTTGTAGGCGAGTTCTAAAATTGAAACACTTGGTTATTGTTTAGATGTTTCACATATGAAAGGTACTTTCAGTTCTCAGTTTTAATTCGTACCAGCACAGGTAATGTGACTTACTGATGGGCAGTGATCTGATTCAGACAGGATTTGTACTGTCCTTATGGCCTGATTAGCCTAGAGCAGTGTGAGGCAGTCTTTTGGTTTTGTAAAAGTTAGTTGTAAAGTGCGCCCCTTTTAACCCATTGCTGTGTAACAATGGTGTTCAACCTTTTCTCCCCCCAGCCTGAGCCCACCGAGGAGGATATCGAGAAGAACCCTGAGCTGAAGAAGCTGCAGATATATGGGGCAGGACCCAAAATGATGGGCCTGGGTTTAGTTCCGAGGGACAAGGGGGTCAGGAAAAAAGGTACTCTATACTCCAGGCCTGTATTTTAGTCTCCTGTGATACAAGATACGATCCTGGTTAACAGAGCTGCCAAGCGCACGGTCTGTTGCCTTGTCTTGATGTTTCCTCTCCGATTTTTACCCTGTCAGATGAGCTGCCACAGACGGTGATCGTGAGGGACAGTGCAGTGGTGACGCCAAAGGAAGAGCCTGAGGAAGGTCGGGACTGCAAAGCCAGAGAGGACGACGGCAGTAGTGTCCCCCAGCCCCCCACCTTAACCATCAAGAAAGAGGAGGGGGATGGAGGCGGAGACGGAGACGGCAGGAACGAACCCTGTACCAAGATGACCATGAGGCTGAGACGTAACCTTAGCAACACGCAGTTTGTAAGTGTGGATGTGAGAAGAAAGAGAGGGGCTGACGGCAGCGGCGTTTGGGATATGGTGAGGGAGGGAGGGAGGGAGGGAGGGGTCTTGTGAAACGGAATGAACTGGAGACGTAAAAGGGGAATAGGGATGCTTCAGAAGCCGCAGAGGGGAGTAATGAGTGCCTTTCTTTCCTTCTCCCGTCTCAGGTGGACTCCTTTGTATGCCGGATGTGCGGTCGCGGGGACGAGGACGAGAAACTGCTCCTGTGCGACGGCTGTGATGATAACTACCACACCTTCTGCCTGCTGCCCCCGCTCACCGACACGCCGAAGGGAGACTGGCGCTGCCCCAAGTGTGTGGCCGAGGTGAGTGTGCACGGAAACAGCCTCGCTTTCAGTGATGGGCGCGGGTATTGTCACCACGTGGCTAAGTTCCGTTCCCTTTTGTGCTCGCAGGAATGCAAGCGGCCGGCAGAAGCTTTCGGTTTCGAGCAGGCCACGCGGGAGTACACGCTGCAGAGCTTCGGGGAGATGGCGGACACCTTCAAAGCTGACTACTTCAACATGCCTGTTCATGTGAGCGCTGGCGCTCCTGGCCGCCGTTCGCGTTATCTGGATACGCACAGTGGTGTTGGTGCTAGCTGTCTGCGGAGTTAAACGCTTTCACATTTGCGTTGTGTAGATGGTGCCCACCGAGCTCGTCGAGCGGGAGTTCTGGCGGCTAGTTAGCAGCATTGAGGAGGACCTGACTGTGGAGTACGGAGCCGACATCCACTCCAAAGAGTTTGGCAGCGGATTTCCTATGGACAACGGCAAGAGGCAACTCACGCCTGAGGAGAAGGTGAGGTCTCGCCTCTATCTGCAGTCCCTGCAGCCCCTGCAGCCCAATGCTTCAAACCGTCTGACCTTTCCTCTTTCCTCTCCCCCAGGAGTACGCCCGCAGTGGCTGGAACCTCAATGTCATGCCCGTGCTGGATCAGTCAGTCCTGTGCCACATCAATGCCGACATCTCCGGCATGAAGGTGCCTTGGCTGTACGTGGGCATGGTCTTCTCTGCCTTCTGCTGGCACATCGAGGACCACTGGAGCTACTCCATCAACTACCTGCACTGGTATGTTGATTTACATCACTGTCGACCGATGTAATTGCTGGCCCTTTATAACGCATGGCAGTCCATTAAGGGATATGTTTGGCGCTGAACCCAAGGACTGCAGACCCATCTTTCCCCCTTCCCTTCCTCTGTTAGGGGTGAGCCCAAGACCTGGTATGGCGTGCCCTCTGTGGCCGCTGAGCAGTTGGAAGAGGTGATGAAGAAGCTGACCCCTGAGCTTTTTGAGTGTCAGCCAGACCTCCTGCACCAGCTGGTCACCATCATGAACCCCAACATCCTCATGTCCCATGGAGTTCCAGTGGGTGTTCAGTCAGCTTTGTCCCCCTATGGATGTTCTCTGTTGATGCAATGCAAGGTCAGATCCTGGCGTATGTAGTGCCTTACTGTGTGTGTGCTTATTGACAGGTGGTTCGGACCAACCAGTGTGCTGGGGAGTTTGTCATCACTTTCCCACGGGCTTACCACAGCGGGTTCAACCAGGGATACAACTTTGCAGAAGCTGTTAACTTCTGTACAGCAGACTGGGTGCGTATACAACTGCGTGTTTGTTCCTACATTTCTAGTGCAAAGTCCACCTGTAGAAATGGTGAGCAGCATATTACACAGCCAGTGTCTCTGACCCCATTTAAACTGATCCATCCCATAGCTTCCGGCTGGGCGCTCCTGTATAGAGCACTATCGTCGACTGCGCAGGTACTGCGTGTTTTCCCATGAGGAGCTCACCTGCAAGATGGCTGCCTGCCCAGAAAAGCTGGACCTGAACCTGGCTGCTGCCACTCACAGGGAAATGTTCAGCATTGTTCAGGAGGAGAGGAAACTGCGCAAGGGACTCCTGGAGAGGGTGAGATGGAGGAAAAGGGCCCTCCTGGAGAGGGTGGGAAGTGTGGGGAGGAAAAGGGCCCTCCTGGAGAGGGTGGGAAGTGTGGGGAGGAAAGGGGCCCTCCTGGAGAGGGTGAGATGGTGGGAAGTGTGGGGAGGAAAAGGGCCCTCCTGGAGAGGGTGAGATGGTGGGAAGTGTGGGGAGGAAAGGGCCCTCCTGGAGAGGGTGAGATGGTGGGAAGTGTGGGGAGGAAAGGGGCCCTCCTGGAGAGGGTGAGATGGTGGGAAGTGTGGGGAGGAAAGGGGCCCTCCTGGAGAGGGTGAGATGGTGGGAAGTGTGGGGAGGGAGAGGGTGAGATGTAGATGTTCAGGTTTATTTGGATTTAATCAATAAAAACGGATCTGTGGTTTAAACTGGGAATCTAACGTAAACAAAGTTTAGGAGAATAGTCACAATAGAAATTTTTTCATGGATTTATTGGAATGCTTACATTTTAAAGGTCTGTGTCTTTGTTAGCTACTCTGCGTGTTGGTTGTCCAGTATCCTGCCTGCGTTAAGTGTTTGGGGCTGTGCTTGTGTTGCGGACAGGGTATCACAGAGGCCGAGCGAGAGGCCTTCGAGCTCCTGCCTGATGATGAGAGACAGTGCGACAAGTGCAAGACCACCTGCTTCCTGTCTGCGCTGGCCTGCAGCAGCTGCCCCGAGCGGCTGGTCTGTCTGTACCACACGCAGGACCTGTGTGCGTGTCCCACCGACAAACACTACCTCAGGTGAGCGTGGTCCCGCGCTCCCTTTGCGCTTCTGCGTCCGCAGTCAGGGCGGCTCTTGACCGCCGGCTCGCTCGCTCTCTGTGTCTAGGTACAGGTATACTCTGGATGAGCTGTTAGCGATGCTGCATCGGCTCAAGGTTCGAGCCGAGTGCTTCGACTCCTGGGCCAACAGAGTGAAGGAGGCACTGGAGCAGGAAGGTGGTGGCAAAATAGGTAAGGAAGGAGAAAATCGGACCATAGATGTAGTAAAGGGTGGTCTACAGGGAATGTATGT
>JAOVYW010000101.1:5259414-5300412 GCA_025775045.1 Hiodon tergisus
AGGAGCAGGAGAAGATGGCGGGTAGGTACTGTGCGGCTGGGCTGGGGGCTGCAGGGGCTGCAGGGGCTGCAGGGGCTTCTCCACGCTGGGCGCTGCGATGGAGGGGAGAGGCGCTCTCATGACCGTGGCCTTGCATCTATGTGCGGCGCTATATTCAGGTAAACAGCAACTGGATTTCTCCTCAAGGCTCTTAGACATCTGCACTGGCAGAACTGTATTGAAGAGGTAGATTTTGAGTGGGTCATCTTTGTGAAAACAAGCTGCAAAAGGACAGTGAAGGAGAGTATGGAGGAGGTTTCAGCACAAGCTTCGGGTACATGCCACATAGCTGTTTACACACAGACGCTAACAGACACACACACAGAGGGTTAACAGATATGAACAGAGCGGGACCACATTTCATTATTTTCATAATTATAAACATAATTACTTATCAGTGTTATGCAGGCAGCGGGCTGAGTGCATTAATGCATAAATACAGAGAATGAATAACTTACAATTAAAACCAGTGTTTGGGCACATGTGTAGAAATGTGAGGAAACCAAGAGCTCTACTAATGTTATTAAAGTAGCTGTAGTGGTTTGTTTTCTGTGGTTCTTCAGGGAGCTACCAGAGAAAGAGGGACATTTGCACGCCAATTACTTTTTTCCTTAATATTTTCCCATGTTGGAATGCTACTTAAGGTCTTAAATTCTGGGCTTTCCATTGAATGTGCTGTAAATGTTACAGCAACTTGTTTGTCTTTGTTCAGTTTAGCAATAAGCTGAAAAGCGGATTTATCAATTGTTCATAATCGTGTCATTGACTTAAAAAAACAAACAGCGCCTTGTTAAGCATATAGTTTTATAGTGCTTAAAAAATACCCTGTTCTAGTTTTTCTGTAGGGTTTGAATAGATAATTATATGTACTAACAGTTTGGTTCACTCTAAACTTGTTTCACTGAAGCAGTGGCAGCAGAAAACAGCCCCAAAGAGGAGAGCCCCCCAGCGGGAGAGAAGAACAAAATTGAGCTGAAAAGGAGCATCACCTTGTTCAACGGCGTGGGCATGATCATCGGCACCATCATTGGGTCAGGCATCTTCATTACTCCCACGGGGGTGGTGAAGGAGGCGGGCTCGGCAGGCCTGTCACTCATCATCTGGGCCGTGTGTGGGGTTGTCTCCACCATGGGCGCCCTGTGCTACGCCGAGTTGGGCACCACAATCACCAAGTCAGGGGGGGACTACACCTACATCCTGGAGGTGTACGGGGACCTGGTGGCCTTCCTCAAGCTGTGGGTGGAGATGCTCATCATACGTCCTTCCTCGCAGTACGTCGTCTCACTGGTCTTTGCCACTTACCTCCTCAAACCGCTCTACCCAGACTGCAGTGTGCCAGACACGGCCGCCAAACTCATTGCCTGTCTCTGCCTGAGTGAGTAGAACATACTACAACCTATTTCTGGGTTTCAGATCTGCCTGGCAATCAAGCACCATTTCCATAAAGCACCTACCGACACCGCACTTTGCACTGTGGAATTTGAAAATGCAACCACAAGCAGAAACGGATGATCGTAAATCAGGAAATGTGCATTTACCTTACTGATGCTTTTCAACGGTTCCCAGGTTTTGCTCTTCGCTCACTGCAAATTTCAAAGCGAATCCCCCGAATCACCACCTTGTGCCTCCTCTCTTACAGCCTTGCTAACGTTTGTGAACTGCATCAGTGTCAAGGCCGCGACCAAGGTCCAAGATGTCTTCACTGCATCCAAGCTCATCGCTCTCATTATCATCATTGTCTTCGGCTTCCTTCAGATAATTCGAGGTATAGTCCAGCTTGGAGTTGCCAAACTCACACCCAATTTTAGGTATGATGTCTGCACATTGGATATTGTGGCATATAGGTGTACACATTAGCCTTGCTATTTCAGATGCTTGTCCTCGGTTGCATTGGAATATGATTTTCATATTTTGGTTTGGATCACTTGAGTCGCCATTTTATCTGGGCATGCCATTGTCCAAGGGCAGAGATAATAGATATAAACTTTAAGGTGATGTTTCAATGCATTCATTGGATAATTCATTTGATTACATTTGGTTTGACAATGGCTACTTCAGTCTGCTTGTGCAGCTCCACAAAACATTGGTAAGGTTATTTTTTTACATTTACCTTCCATCTTACAGAAACTCAATGGCTCAATACAAAACAGTAATCTGGTGTCCGTGTAACACCCATGGCCTATAGGTAATACTGAAATAGGTGCTTCATGCATTTTCTCCAACAATATAGCAGAGCAACACGCAGTTACCCAAAGCAGTTTTGAAAATTATTGTATCGTAATAAACCTGGTAACCCCATACACAAACAAACAAAAAAACATACAAGATGTCAATAACAGCGATTCAAATATTTTGGAAATTTTCAAGGCTGGTTAAAAAAATACAGACTGTATAACTGGTGAATATGACAGCTTCGCTTAAACCTAAGAACAAGATAAAGGGGAAATGAGAACATTAATCGCAATATTAAATGCGGATAAGGAGAAACCGTATCAAATTCGCTCACTACGCACGGGGGTTACCATAGAAACTAGGTGGCATGAGCGTCAGACGCTACGGCGTTTAATTTAGATCCTACTCGTGAAAGGAAATGAGTATATCTATTTTTGTATTTTTAAACGGGGATTTTTATTTATTTAAATTAAAACAGTGGTATTTTGTTTGCCATTAAATTCTCGACGTCATTCTTTATTTTCTATTGATCGTTTTTTGCCACTCGTTTAATCTCAGTAACAAACAGATGTAAAAGAAGGAGTTGTCTGGCTCCGAATTTCCTCTGAATTGTTTCTGGTATTTTTTATTTATTTAATTTAGTCAATTGATTTTTTGATAGCTGAGTTATACATAATTTAAATTTTAGAAATATAATACCTTGCCATAATACCCATTGATAGGGTAACGTCGGACTGACCGCAATTTAAAAAAAAAGTATTAACACAGATGCTTAATATTACTCAAACATATTAGAATAATAGAGACAATATACATAAATTACATTTTGTTTAGTTAAATGAACACTGAATCTTATATATAAATTAAGGTTTGTTTTTTTAAACTTGTGTTGTCATATTTCCTGTTTGCAAATGTTAAAAAAGGGAAATTTGTTCCCTAATGTTCTCTTTTAAGTAGAGACGCCCAGAAACAAACAAGCACAAAACAAAAAGTTTATCTCCTCCAGTTGCACGTAAAATTGCCAGATGTGTAATATCTTATACAAAACATAACCTTTACATTTCATTGTTCGTGTGATACTTGACTGTCCTGTTGCTTTGTAAAACTTCAGATGGCTTGATCATATCAGAAGAGATCTGACATCCGTACTGATTCCTGATCTGCATCCGAACAGGTGACATCCCGTACCTGAAACCTGACCTTGCATTTCAAGGTAGTAAAACGGGGGTGGACAACATCGTCCTGGCCCTGTACAGCGGGCTGTTCGCCTTCGGAGGCTGGTGAGTGACCCAACAAATGCAACGGCCGGCACAGCTGTTCAAGCTGCGTCACCCTTTTTAACATTTAAACACAGTGAAAGCAGCACAGCGTTGGAGTGGCTTACTATCATCCCTCAGCTTTAGACCCACCTGGACATTTGACAGTGACAAACAACCTTTAATGCACCTTACATTACTTTGATTTACAGCTGACCTGATTTGTTTATTTTTTTTGTCAGTAGTTTAGTTTCAGAAACATGACATGAGAAATATGACAATTCTATGGTTAAAAAACCTGATATATATTCATTATTACATAGCAGGATCCAGGCCTGGAACCTAAGGCGATCCGTGTGTTTACTAATTCATGGGAAAACTTGATGAAAATAAATGCAGCAAACACTCCTTCAATCTGTGCGCAGGCTTAACAATCTCTTGTGTTTTTTCTTCAGGAATTATTTGAATTACGTTACAGAGGAAATGATCAATCCAGAGAAGTAAATCATTTTCCTGTTTTTTGTTGAAAGAGATTTAACCCGAGACTATTACAGAACACATCCGCCCTGAGTCGGATTTGACTCTCCAGAGATTTTAACAGCTAATGGCTTATCGCAAAGTGAACACATGTTATTAAACAGAGCTATCTTTGGTGAAGATCAAGCTAGAACCTACATGTAGATTTTGTTTATTTGAAACTTTATCAGTCTACAGTGGTTTTATTACGTGATCTCCTTATGTTGCACTTCCTTTTTTGTTTTTTCAGTGGATTTATCCTCCATCAGCACCCATGACATCACTCACAAACTAACAAAGGCATTGTTGGAACTCGTCGTACCAACGGTGTTTAAATGATCTCGTGGCTGCATTGCCTGGACACATAAACTCTTCTTTAAGTTAATAGTCATTTAGGTCTGATGTGGTCGAACACATTGCATAGTTTACATTTGAAAGTTGTGTAGTGGTAAGAGTAAATCTGCTGCTGATATTTGTTTCTGTAACAAAAGGTTCCCCTGCGATCTTCACCCTTTGTTTCAGAAACCTGCCGTTGTCTATCATCATCTCCATGCCCATTGTGACGGTGGTGTATGTGTTGACCAATATGGCGTACTTCACCACCATCTCGCCACAAGTGATGGTGGAATCGGAGGCGGTGGCTGTGGTAAGGCAGATGCGTACGCACACAGCAGTTCAGATATATATTGCGTAACTGTGAGATTTTGCTTAAAAGAAGTAGGGACAGGTGGCATTGTGGTTCAGGAACGTGGCCTGAAAGTTCCAGGCTGAAGAGCCAAGGCTTGGATAAAATTGCTCTTTTAGCTCTGCGCACTTTCTCCTGGTAGAGTGCAGAGTTTGTTAAATAGTGCAGGTTGTAAAAGTATCTGACCCCTTATCAGTCATTTCAATGACGGCCATACATTTTACGAAGCTCAAGTGCTCCACCTCCAAACCTTGACTTTTTTGGGCCATTGCTGATCATAAGGTTCTTAACAACATCTACAGTGATGAAAACTTGTATTGTTTCATGGCAGGTCTTCGGAGAGTACCATCTGGGTGTGATGTCTTGGCTCATCCCTGTCTTTGTGGGCTTGTCCTGCTTCGGTGCCGTCAATGGAAGCTTGTTTACCTCGGCTCGGTAAGGGCTATCATGCCTTCCATGGCATACACACCTCCAAACATACGGTAAGTTTTACCTGAGTACTTATCGGTGTCTTGTCTCTGTCCCGCAGGCTGTTTTACGCTGGTGCTCGGGAGGGTCACCTCCCTGCCGCTCTGGGCCTCGTCCATACTGACCTCTTTACCCCTGTACCCTCTCTCATCTTCACCGTAAGTCAAGTTTCATTTTTACACCTTGGGGCATTACATCTCACCATGAACGTTAATTTCCTGACTTCTCACTAGAAGTGTTGTAGGGGGAAATGTTTTGCCCTCCCTCTGTGTCCCACAGTGCTTCCTATCCATGCTGTACGCCTGCTCGACGGACATCTTCTCCGTCATCAACCTGTTCAGCTTCTTCACCTGGCTGTGTGTGGGCATGGCCATCGCTGGCATGCTATGGCTGCGCTGGAAGAAGCCTGAGCTGAGGAGGCCCATCAAGGTGAGAGATCAACGTGTTCAGTCCTCCCCGAAGCTGACAGGAGATAAGGGTTAGAGACGAGCCGGGAGAGGCCCTGCAGATTTCCCACCCGCCCTACCTCAGGTGGCACTCTGCCAAATGCATGTGGCTGCTGTGCTCTCACGGACACAATCTGCAAATCGCATGATCTGGATTTGATTTTAAGTCCAGATCATAGGGATTAGTCTGCACTCAGTCGAGCGCTTTTATTGACTGGAGACCAGTGTTGCATTTGTTGGTAAAATTGCTCTTTTATTTTGTCAACGCATTCATTCATTCTAACGTCGATGGGCAGCACTGTGACTGGAACAAAATGTCACTAAAGAGAGATAAAGTGCAATGATTTTTCTGGGCCCGTTCTGCCAGATCTTTGTGGCCATCCCCGTGACGTTCGTCCTGGGCTGCGTTTTTATGATCTTGGTGTCCTTCTGGGCGGCTCCATTCGAGTGTCTGATCGGGACCAGCATCATCCTCACCGGTATCCCATTCTACTTCCTGGGTTACAAGTGGAAGAAGCCACACGTGGTGCAAAAGATCCTGGGTGAGTCCTTCCCCAGTGTGCTCTCAGTTCATGTGGCATTTGCCAAGCCGATGGAAAGATCTTCAGAGACCATGCTCTTAAGATAATTTAAACCAACTCCACTATATTTTTGGATTAATAAAACATGTCTCGTTTAAAACTTTTTATTTTATTTATTCCTGCCTGCAGAGATTTTTACTCTGTTCTGCCAGAAGATATTCATGTCTGTTCCCGAGGAGCGGAATTCAGCAGAGTGATCGGCGTCAGAACGCGACCCGTTCACATCGGTGGGGTGAAAAATGAAACAGTTTCAATGTGCTTGCATCAGTTACACATTTTTAAATTATTATAATGATGTTCCCCGGTAAGGAACTGCGCAGTGTGTGTGTTTGTCAGACTTGGCAGTGTGTAGGTAGGTGTCAGTTGAGTCTTTTCTCGTCCAGACCCTCCGTAATCCAGTTTGTCTTCATTGCAGAATTTCATATTAAACATAATGCTCAAATGAGGACGTTTAGGCTTTGCCTGTGAGCCTTGCGGAACCACATTCCTTCATTAGAACGGAGCCACCTAGTTTTTGATGGCTTCAGTAATCAACACAATCGCCCTTTTCAGGACGTATTAATCAGGTGCCACACTTGCCTTTATATTCCTTCTATAAGCAACAGGTGTCTTGGACTCACTCAAAAATATCATTAAACGTTTTGATCTTCAGACAACAAAATTTGGAAAATAGAAGCTGACTGGTTTACATCTTTGAAAATTTATTGAAATGAATTAAAACCATTTGCAATTCCATTCTGGTATCTTTATACGTTTTTGTCCTGTTTGGTGTGTCATTGTTGCTCAATATTGGGCTTTTTGGAATCAGAACATTGCCTTTCCCAAAATACTTTTCTAGATGTAGTTATTACAGTATAATTAAGGAACGGCGCCCTGTAAACAGTGGCACCCATTTGTCTTTTGAGCAACGTAGCCTGTAATGAATATCATTGCACTTGTTCCTAAACTTGGCTGACATTACCATCTACATGATAGATAAAAAGCACAAGATTCCCAAAATCCTAACATCTCCAGTGAATAATGTTTGTGAGTGCATCCCATTGAAAATAATTAAGGAGAAAGTCTTGATTACGTGATGTAAATAAATGTGATGTAAATTTTTCCTGTGTCTGTAAACTATTATGATAAACTTCAGCTAGAATGTTTTACTGTAACTGAACTATGTCATTGTTACAGGCATTTGAAAATGTACAGCATTGTTGAGACATAACATTTTCTCTGTATTGAGATTGAGATGATTCAAGTCAAGCATTAAAATGTACAATTTGCATCATCAAATGTTTCATTCAATATTGGTAATTCACTTTTTGTAAATGTATCCAATTATTCAATCTGTTGGTAATCCTGTCAGGTACATGCATTATTAAAGTATTTTGTTCTAAAAGTCTCTATGTGTCTCCAGATATTTCTCTACATGGTTAGAAAAATGTTGAATAATAACAGGAATACAGAAACCCTGACCCCTAATTGTTCTTGAAATGCGACAAAACTTCAATATGTGTTGATGTTTTGTTTTCTCAACTTCAGTTTTAAAATTTACCAAATAATATTGTATAGTATGCGATGACATGCTTAGAAGATATTACATTTAGTATTTTAGCAGACGTATGAAACAGACATGTTTGAAACAGACGTATTCACCTCTCTCTCGAGCCCAGTCAGCTCCAAATACACAGAAATCCGGCATGGGGAACCGAGAAAGCCGGCACGGGGAACCGAGAAAGCCGGCACGGGGAACCGAGAAAGCAGGCATGATATCAAAAATATAAATAAAATAAAAAGGTGCTATTTGGCAGACTTGGTCCTCCCCCCAATGTTGACTCCATGGTTACGTCTCTGAAAAAACCCCAAAACAAAACAAAGACAAAAACAACATACAATTTTCTTAAAACATCAGATTCATCTTCCGCCTTAAGCATTCAGCAGTTGATTTGCATCTTGTTTTTGTGGTATTTATTTACTAGTGTGAACTTCAGACACGTGTCGGTTTTTTATTAGAAAAAACGGGTGTGTACCCAATTTCAACGCCAGGGGGAGGACATGAGCACATGTTCAGTTATTCGCGAAAGTGTCGGCACGAAACGGGGAAATATGTAGTTAATCCACAGCCTCTGTAACACTTCTGTAACAGTGGTATACCCCGGGGGAACAATTTTAAAGGCTACGATGACATTTTTATTTTAATATACAAAAATAAAACGTGGATCATTTAACCGAATGTGTTTCAATACTATGCATCACCAATCCCCCATACAAAAATAATTACGCCTAACATAAAAATGCTAAACTTCAAAATTTACATTTAAGATTTTTGTTTTTATTGTCTCCAGTTGACCCAATACCGGGTTAACAGGTGAGTAAATTTAATTAGTTCAATCCATAAAAATATTGTAAAACTGCATTCCAGAAACCGTGATTGCAATATTTGTATAACAAAAAAAATACCAAATCGTTCAAAAGGACTACAATTCCCTTCTTATTATAGCGAAACGTCAATTTTGGGTTGGTTTAACAAATGTCATATAAAGGGGTCCTGTTTATTTATAATAATTTCAAATGTAATTAAACTGATAGGATGGCAATAAAACATACAAAAGTAGATACAGAATACAATCCTTTTTAAAAATATAGCTCGCTGTGTGGAACTGGAACTCTCGATGTCCAGATAAAAGAAATACCGTTGTGACTCCCTCCCCGTTCTACCGATTTGATGCGGTTCTGTGGCCATGTCCTCTTCAATCTGCACATGTTACTACTTAGCTTTCTTCTTTCTTCCTTACAGCTTAGGAGTTAGAATCGAAGGCATATAGCCGCGGTAGTGGGAATAGCCGGCTAGCCGTTCGTCTGTTTCCCCTCAGTGCGAAGACAAAGTCACCGCGCTCCCGCCACGTTGATTATTGAAGCTAGCTCACTAGCTCGATTAGCCGGCTAACTTTTACATTAAGTAGAACCAAGTGCTTTGTTTGTTCAGGCGTTTTTTTCAGTGAAGGATTTCTTATATTTTTAAAACCGCGGGACAGGCCTGAGTAATATTGGATGTGGTGAGTTCTACATACCTCTAAAAGCTAGATAGCATTGGTAACCGTAAGGCCCGGTGACTGAAACGAATATGTAACAAATTTTGATAGTTAGCACTGACGAAGCAAAACACTTGCTAACTACAGTCGCAACAGTATGGGTGGGCACTCTAGCTATTTATGTCTAACTAGCTAGTTAATTAACTCGCTCATTTAGTGGAGCCAGTAGTGAGGAGTTGGACGCTGTAGTCGATTTTGGCTTTAATTTGAAGGCGTTAAAAGGAAAATAAATGTGCGTACATTTTGTGGAAATGGCAGACTACCCACTAGAGACGAAATAAGATTAGCCGAGACTAACTAGCTTTTTTCAACGGTTTTTGTATGCGTTTGTTAAAATTAACTCGATTACACGTCAATTTGTTTGAACTCAAAAACTTGGTAAATGAAAAATTGACATGAGTGAATAATTAGTCCTATATTTACTTGTTGAAAATGTCACTGTTTGCAAATGTGGCTTTGAGAAGATTCTAAGGGGTTACCGGTTGCTTGCATTATTATAAAAAAAATTTAACCACTAATTTTATCAGGCTTGTCGGAAGCAGCGAAAGAGGGAGGTAGAGCGAGACTTGCGAGTCTGTATTAGACATCTTACTAACTGACCAGGCAATAACTGAACTGTTTTATATAGTTGTGTACACCGATTGCTGAAAGACCCATTTGACCATTCCGATACGTACATTGGCCTTGAAACCTGACATTTTAAAGGTTTAGTCCTCCCTGACAATGGTTGGGTTTTATGAAGCACATATGCACTGGGTAGTACTATACATGTTAATAAGCCAACCTCATTTACTCTTTTTAAAATAAAATGTCAAATACCTGTAAACAAATCTAACGACCAGTGAATCAAAGTCATGTATTAAAACAGATCAAGACTTTCTTTCCCCGTTAGTTTATAGGTAGTTGCAAAATCAGACGTTCAAACGTATGATCTTAAGGAGAATAGGATTTGTATTTTACGAGGTCCGTGTTAGTTTTACTTTGCTGAAAGAAAATTGTATCTGAATATGTGTTCGTTTGGTTGTCCCGTCTCGTTTCCAGTACACATTCGATATGCATGCGGCGTGAAAAGACACCGGCGCGTCATACATTCAAGGATGGGCTTGTTTCAGAGATGTTTTTTGTCGTACACTGAATAACCAACGAGGGTCTGTCTAAAGCTGCTTGATACCACCCTTTCCTGTTAAATGTTTCAGCATCTCCGCCCCTTGCCCACGAGCTGCCATTTTGATTTTGTTCTCGTTTGCGGTACCGTAAACCAGTAACACGACTGTACGGTCTACAGTAAGACTTCTGTGTCTAGCTGGCTACCCACCTTGCTGGCTCGTTGCGGTAGTTACTCACACAGTGACTCGGCAGTTTAACAAATCGAAACTATACCCAGTCGGTTATTTCTCTGAATCTTTATTGCCTTTTGTTTTATTCTGGGGAAAATAATAATTTGTATTGCTAGCTAGTTAGCTAGCCGCACAGAAAGGAGCGGTTTGCAGTCTCAGAGGACAGAGAAGGATTATTGGTAAGGTATTGCTGGTCATCGCGTATGCGCTATGAGTAGAAGCTTAATTCGACTAGATAACAGTAGTCTTACGATGTAGTCAACTAACCGTAAAACTTCCGTTAACACAGTTTTTATAATATTTTTTGACGTTTTACATGTCACCTAGTTTACGACTACTTAAGGTCCATAAGTATGGATATTTTTTATTATAACTGCACGCCGACGCTGACTCAAAAAGTAAAGTTAGGCCTTGGCGTTGTTTGCTGGATGGCTGGCTAAATTATTTCCCCTTTCTGTCGTTTTTGATTGATCTTACAGACTAGCTTGTTGCTTGCTTTCAGTTAACGCTTTTATTCAGTCTTGTCTTTATCTCCGATTGCCATGGAGTTTGTGGCATTGGACTGGATAATAGTTATTGGTAAGCGACGCCGTTCGAGGAAGTAAGGGAGTTGGCCCATCGGGTCGACGAGTTTCTTATTGTCGCTAGCTACCAAGATTTGAAAAGCTTCAGAATTGGCAAGCAGCTCGTCGAATCCAACGTTAGACAGCGAGCCGGTAGCTGGCTTTTGTTATCGGTTATGGTATCTCTCGTTTCTTAGTGCTGCAAGTTAACTGAAGTTACTGAAGTAACCTTATCTGTAAAGTATTTTTTAACCGTTCGCTGTATTTGTTTGCCTACAAGATTCGCTAAATCAGATTTGTTGGATGTATGAAATAAGAAATACCTAAAATCTCCATGAATCAAGGGTATCTGTTACTGCAGGCTGTTTTGAATGAATCGGCAGTTTTGTAATCTGAGCACGCCCTCCATCAGGTTTAATGATGTTGAAAAGTTAACTACGCTGTATTGCCCACTAGGTGTAATACATGGTTCATTTGAAATTGCATTTCATCGACGTGTATAATTAGTATTTATTTAACTTGAAAAATGTAGCATTATTACAAGGTTTCTTGAAGTGCTTTCGTTGTCTTTCATTCATTGTTTATCCTTTTGATTGCATGCATAATCCATTTGTAATAGCAACTAAACCTGTTTCGGTTGACCTGAAGTACTATACTTTTCTGTTCTTGCAATAATGTTATATATTACAAATAGGCATCACTCCATAGATTATAGTTGCTTTTTGGCTCACAAAATGTATCTAGCAGTTATTTATAGATATGCAGAAGTCAAGCTGTAACCATAGTTGGCCACTATGGTTACAGCTGAAGGTTCCAGTTATGTATGTGTAGTCACTGTTGGTCGGAGCTGTCCAGTGCTGAATATTTTGTTTTGTATTCTGTACCAGTGAATTTCTGATCTTAGCCTTGCTGAAAATTTTCAGATGTCCAGCACGCCGCTGTCCAAGAAGCGTCGCTTGTCAGGATCAGACACACAGACGGCATCCCATTGTTCCGCCTCCAACTCTGTCAGAACCGAACAGTCCCACATCCCTTCTAACGTGAGTGTACACACATGGGCACAGGCATGGAGAGGGGGTGATTTCCCGTCCGGGTCTCCCATTTCTCATTGATGGAAAAATTAAAACTGGATGTCTTCGCTTTTACAGGGCATGGCTAAGAATGGCAATGAAGCAGAGATTGATGAAGGCCTCTATTCAAGACAACTGTAAGTCTTTTAGATTTATTAAAATTTATTTTAAGACAATTTCTAAAGCATACGAGTTCTTCCTCTAAACTGGTTTTCTTGCTTCCTGCAGTTATGTACTGGGCCATGAAGCAATGAAGCGCATGCAGAGTTCCAATGTGCTGGTCTCTGGGTTGCGCGGGCTGGGCGTGGAGATCGCCAAGAACGTCATCCTGGGAGGGGTCAAGAGCGTCACACTGCACGACCAAGGCTCTGCCGAGTGGAGGGATCTCTCTTCACAGGTCAGCCACTGGATGGACAGGGCCGTTGAATGTGTCTATATGCAGAGATGCATGTGTACCGTATTAACAAGCGCAGTGCTGAAGTGTTTAGGCGTCTTGCAAAGCAGTGATCAAGGGAAAACTCTAGTAGAAATTCCAACATTTAAATGATGCTCTTTTTAAAAACCAATTCAACAGTTTTACCTGCGTGAAGAGGACCTGGGAAAAAACCGTGCAGAAGTCAGCCAACTCCGTCTGGCAGAACTGAACAGCTATGTTCCAGTTACTGTGTACACAGGGGATCTCACTGAGGACTACCTTACTCATTTCCAGGTCAGAAATGCATACTTTCTGTTGGTTTTAACATTGGCAAATTTATTAGCATGTGACTATTCTGAGGTGGCCTTGGATACGGACCAGGTACCCATCCCTCTCGGGTGATTCCTTTGAAGACTACCTGAAGACCCAACTTGAGATCCATTAGTTAAAATGCTTTACTATTTATTGATATCTAGTTTAGGAATGTTTTTTATGTTTGTTATCCATTTATACAGGAGCTCTTATACAAGGTGGCACATTTGAAAAATGTAAAATAAAAAGCCCACACAAAAATATTTGTTTTGCCATGCTACATTTTCATAACTTGTGCAATAGCAATAATTAGCTAATGGTATCCATCTGCCTACCATTTGATCATTCTGAATATATCATGCAGTATTGCCAGGTGGGGGTGTTTGGTTGGCATCTGGGTTAGGGATAGTAATAGAATTAAAGAAGAATGACATTTGATGTTTTACTCAGCGTTTTTGTCCACCATTGAATAATATTGCAGACTCCTGGAGGGAATATCTGTAGCCATGATGTGGTTCAGGTCCAGATACAGATGCTAATCGCGCCCTGTCGTTATGAAATTGTCCATTTCCCCTCATCTCCCATGGGCAGGCTGTAGTGCTGACCAATTCAAACCTTGAGGAGCAGCTGCGCATTGGGGAGCTGTGCCACCGCAGGGACATCAAGTTCATTGTCGCAGACACACGCGGCCTGTTTGGGTGAGTGGGGGGAAATGTTCATCACCCTCATGTTAATTATTCCGTAGAACTGTAGTGCTGAAGGAAATGCTTTACATGACCTGTCTTGGGCGCTCTTTACCGTCGCAGCCAGCTGTTCTGCGACTTTGGGGAGGAGATGATGGTTTTCGACACCAACGGGGAACAGCCTCTCAGTGCCATGATCTCCATGATAACCAAGGTCAGTCCATACATGAGATTCGTCTCTCGCATGGATTGCCGGTGCTGTGCATATGACTATTCATGGTGTTTGTTTTTAAATTGTTTGTTCTCCTAGAGGCTTGATACTTTTTCAAATTATTTGACAGCAATTGGATCTTTGATATAGTATTTTCACTTAAACGGTATTTCCTGTTTTGTGCAGTGCTCTGTAATCTCTGTACCCTGTCTGTCTCAGGACAGCGCCGGCTTGGTGACGTGTTTGGACGAGGCTCGGCACGGCTTCGAGAGTGGGGATTATGTCACCTTCTCAGAGGTGCAGGGCATGACGGAGCTCAACGGTTGCCAACCAATAGAGATCAAAGTTCTTGGTGAGACTGTCTGAACTCCGCACACTGTGAAGAGTCTGCTGGTTTCAAAGGCATTTCCGCTGTGGACGTTTCACTGGACCCTCACATACAAAGTGGCATTTAATCCCTCTGCAATCCACTCTCAACCCCCGGCGTGTGTTAAACTTTATTAGTTGTTAATGAGCTAAGCTAAATATAGCCTATGACTTGCACATGTACAGCAATGTCTGCAGTCTCTTTGCTGTTCAGCTGGTTGGAAAAAAAGTTTGCTGATTGTCGTTTCTTAAATGGACCCCAATAAAAATCTGTGTAAAACGGGTTCATTAATTTAAATAAAAATGTAGAAAAAGGCCTCTCTTGGTCGGTAGAATAAAAGTACAAGTCAATATTCTCATCCTCATGGCTTATTTGTGCTGAAGTGCATGTTACTGTTTTCAGGTCCTTACACCTTCAGTATTTGTGACACAAGCTCTTTCTCTGACTATGTGAGAGGAGGAATAGTCTCTCAGGTCAAGATGCCCAAGAAGATAACGTTTGTGAGTTCTGTTTGTTTATTTTTGTTTAAAGTTACTACCATTGCATGCAACATCAAAGGGAAGGCATTTAATGGAATCTCGTTTGAAAAGCTGGCTCAAAATGCCGTTTACCTCACTTCCAGAAATCCCTGACCGCCTCGCTGTCCGGCCCAGAGTTTGTCGTGACGGACTTTGCTAAGTTTGAGCGGCCGGGGCAATTGCACCTGGGCTTCCAGGCCCTGCAGGCGTTTGAGAAGAAGCACCAGCGCCTTCCGAAGCCCTGGAGCCAGGTACCTGCGCCTCCTCGTCTTCGTCCCCCGAGCCACCGCCGCTATCCTAATCCGCCTACTGTCGGGTTGTCAGGCTTTTGCCCGATGGCACCTTACTAACGCTGTGCCCCTGTAGTCGGACGCCGAGGAGCTGGTTTCCCTGACAAACGAGGTGAACGCGGCCCAGTCTGGGAGTGCTAAGCAGGAGCAGCTGGATGAGGGGCTCTTGAAGAAACTGGCCTTCATGTCTGCGGGTGACCTGGCCCCCATCAACGCCTTCATCGGAGGGCTGGCTGCGCAGGAGGTCATGAAGGTGAGGATTCCGCGTAACGAAAGGCTGCACCTGTGCTCGTTCGCTTGTTTGTCCTCCACCGCCTCCGGTGTGCGCGACGGTTATACCAGTGCAGTTTTTTATTTTTAAAACTGCTGTGTGTCCAGACAGTTTTGTGAGCGTTCAGTGAATCCAGGTGATCTGACCGTTTCCCAGAGTCCTTTGTATGGGCTGGCAGCAGCCCAGCTTAACAAAGCATTTCCTTTGTTTTGGCGTTTTAGCGAGTGCGGCTGTGTGTGGGGGGTTTGCTCTGAGTAAGCAGTCCTTTTCGCTCCGCAGGCATGCTCGGGGAAGTTCATGCCCATCATGCAGTGGCTGTATTTCGATGCCCTGGAGTGCCTGTCTGAGGCTGAGGGAGCCACGCTCACCGAGGAGGAGTGCGCCCCCGTGAGTCGCGGTTCCCACTTCCACGTTGTTCCCTCTGTGACTGCTGCGCTCCAACTCCGCTGTGCAGGCCTAGCGCATTCTTGGAAAAAGCAGTACAGCTCGGAAGACGAGAGAACATTCCTCTCCATAAGTCATTTAATGTTCGCTAACTGGGACCTTTGCAGGAGCAATGCTTTCAACACAATGCACGTGTTTCTAGAATCGTATTTGTACTGTCTGGAAATCTTTCCAGAAAATGCATGTCGGTGAGCCTAGATTGTTACTTTAAATTTAGAGAGTGTATATATACACATTTCATTGAGGCCACAGGAATACTCTAATTCCCTTTTTCCTTCCTCAGAGGAACTGTCGTTATGATGGACAGATTGCAGTGTTCGGATCCAAGCTACAGGACGAGTTGGCCAAACAGAGATACTTCCTGGTAAAAAATTGTGTACCTTTTTAAAAATGTTCTCCTTTTTAGCTGAAATTTACAACTGGAATAATCATCAGTAATCCTAAATGCAGTCATCTTAATGGGAGTGTCCCCGCCCCTTGTCCAGGTGGGAGCCGGAGCCATTGGCTGTGAGCTGCTGAAGAACTTCGCCATGATTGGTCTGGCCTGCGGAGAGGGTGAGGTCATCGTCACAGACATGGACACCATCGAGAAGTCCAACCTCAACCGGCAGTTCCTCTTCAGGCCCTGGGACGTCACGGTACGAGTGGTGGTGCTGTGGCCCCCTGACTTCAGCCTGTTTCGTCATGGAAAACAAATTGGCTGGTTTTCAGTTCAATCCTCTTTTTCCAAAGAAACGTAACATCAATACTGTCCTGCATTGCAATTGCTTCCTAAAGCCCTGCGTATTTAAATAGCATGCAGTAAGAAATGCCTGCATGCGTGAAGGAATTTAGGTTCAGCGCTCATTGGCTGAATGGCTTATTGGGGTTGGGAAGTTGAATGCTGTGTTTGACTGTGTCTTCCTGGTGGCGAGTGTAGAAGATGAAAAGCGAGACGGCGGCGGCGGCGGTTAAGCAGATGAACCCCTCCATCCGCATCACAGCCCATCAGAACAGAGTCGGGCCTGACACGGAGAGGGTTTACGACGACGACTTTTTCGAGGGGCTGCATGGCGTAGCCAACGCCCTTGACAACGTTGATGCCCGTAAGATTCGTGGAAACTCGCTTGTAAACCGGGGGGTGGAACAACAAGCATAAACATACATGTCTAACTGAGCTTGGTATCTGACATCTGATCCCGCATTCGTACTATAGCAATTTAAATTTGATGTACTACGCATGCGTGCGACTCCTTAACACTGCTCTCTCTACGGCAAAGGTATGTACATGGACCGGAGATGTGTGTATTACCGAAAGCCTCTGTTGGAGTCGGGCACGCTGGGCACCAAGGGTAATGTGCAGGTGGTCATCCCGTTCATCACGGAGTCTTACAGCTCCAGCCAGGACCCGCCTGAGAAATCTATCCCCATCTGCACCCTCAAGAACTTCCCCAACGCCATTGAGCACACGCTGCAGGTGGGGATCCAGCGGTACAGCTGTTTGAGTTTCTGATATACTGCACTGGTTCTCCATCCTGGTCCTGTGCACAGGAGGAGCTTGGCTGGTAGATAAAAGCAGCACGCACAGGGGGGCTCCAGCACCAGGGTGGAGAAGCAGGGGTGCAGCGTGGGTCTGACGCCAACCCGTGTTTTGTCTTCCTCCAGTGGGCCCGTGATGAGTTTGAGGGTCTTTTCAAGCAGCCCGCAGAGAACGCAATGCAGTACCTGACGTAAGTTTCGCTGTGGCAGAATGCATCGCTTACTCTTCCTGTGCATAAACTGCATCTCCGTGTCCTACGTTCTCTTGGGGATTTAGTTTGTCGTGGGCCCACTGGGTAGACTGCTGACAGACTCTGCCTCCTCTCAGAGACTCCAAGTTCCTGGAGCGCACTCTGAAGCTGCCGGGAGCGCAGCCCCTGGAGGTGCTGGAAGCGGTCTATAAAAGCCTGGTGACGGACCGCCCGTGCAGCTGGGAGGACTGCGTCGCCTGGGCGCGCAACCACTGGCAGGTCCAGTACAACAACAACATTCGCCAGCTTCTGCACAACTTCCCGCCAGAGCAGGTGAGGCTGGTCCCCGCGGGTGGGAGGTGACGCGTCTCCAACCTCACCCATGCACTGCGGTTTGGCCCTCTGCACGAACCATGTAATTATCCTGACCTCTTTTATTGCTCGCTTTATGACAGGAGAGCGTTGTGCAACACAGGGACACATAGCTTATTATGGCTTGCTGGATGAGTTCTTGTTTAGTTTTTTCGTTTTTCCCTGATATTGTAGCTATGCCCACGTTTGGCTGGGGTTATAACGATCACGTTTTGCTCTGTTTCAGCTCACCAGCTCCGGTGCGCCCTTCTGGTCTGGTCCAAAGCGATGCCCTCACCCTTTAGAGTTCAGCACCAGCAACGTGAGTACATGTTAATACATGCCCATCCTAGCAGCAGCAGTAGTTAAGTGCTAATTAACACAGCTTGTGTTCACTAAGCAGTAATCAGCTGCCTGTATGAAGTTTCTTGCTTAAAGTTGTTGTGGGGGGGGGGGAAAATGTAACTAGTTTTCTCTGAAATAAATTCTGCTCACTTTTCTCTGGCCCCCACCCAGGATCTGCACATGGACTACGTGATGGCAGGGGCCAACCTGTTTGCGCAGTCCTATGGTCTGCCCGGCTCCGCTGACCGCACAGCGGTGGTCCGACTGCTTCAAGACATCAAGGTGCCAGTCTTTACGCCTAGGTCAGGTGTCAAAATCCATGTGTCAGACCAGGAGCTGCAGAGCGCCAGTGCTTCCGTGGGTAAGGAGGGAGACTTGATCCAATTCACGTGCAAGTTTACTTTCCTGCTACTGCTTCCTGTTTGTCGAACTGTGGGTACTTTCCTAAAGGGTTAAAATTTTCAGCAGTCAGAACTCGCTTCCTGTCCAGAATTGTGGCGGGAAGATTATATTTATGGGGATGCGGTTCTGATTACCTGGAGTTAGTGTTGTCACACTGTTATAACTGGAGAATTACAGTTCTACTGTTCCAAAGGTCTTGGTTGAAGGAATGGCTGCCAATGCTCTTGGGCGTTTTGGATTGTTTTCCTGACTGTACTGTGCATGTTTGCAGATGACTGCCGACTGGAGGAACTGAAAACCCTTCTGCCTGCCGCAGAGGCTGCGTCCCAGTTCAAACTCTGCCCTATTGACTTTGAAAAGGTACTCCCTTCTACCCCTTTTGTTCCCTTAATGAAGAAAGTTCAATTTTTCATGTGTTGCTCGAGTGTTCAGTTTGAATGGTGGGCCCTTTTTGGGTGATGGTGCGTGTATGCATCCCACCTTTTTTGGAGGACTCGGGAACTAAGGAACAGTATCGCTGCTATAGACTGGTTTCGCTCGCTTTCAGGACGACGATACAAATTTCCACATGGACTTCATTGTGGCGGCTTCGAATCTCAGAGCAGAGAACTATGACATCCCCCCTGCCGACAGACACAAGGTTGGTATCCTGCTGTACCTTCCACTGTACTTGTAGTTTAGTTGCTTAGCAGACGGTCATCCAAAGCTTCATTCAGTTTGGTTTGATTCATGCAGGGCAACTATGCAGTGAATGCAATTCCTGGTGTCGTTTACCACGGTCCGTTTCAAGGCGCTTTTCCGTATTTCATGTCTCGTAGCAGCCTTCCTACTCCTGTCGGGTAGCTAGCTAGTCACTTACTTTGTGGACACTGAATTTGTGTTTACCAAATGCAGTGGGCTCCAGTCTAGGAGACTCTGCCAGTTGGCCAGACAACACTGTGAGGCAGATGGCCAGGCATATTCATTAACAGTTGGCTGCATGTAGAAGTATTCCGACTACATGTAAAAGGCAACCTGACCATCCTGGAAGAGGACTTTCCTACAGTCTGCGAAGCTGATGGTCACTGGGGCCGGGTCACTTTCATATTCTAGGCCACGTCCCAAAAATTATGAATTGCGATTTGAGAGCAGTCATTAAAAGTCAAATCCAAAGGAATTTTTTAAAACCTCCGAGCTATTCATGTCGGCCAATCGAATAAAATTAGCTTAGCATGCAAGTTTCTCATCAGTTTTGATTGACTGTCCTACAATGGAGAGACAAAGGCCTGTCAAACTATATCGATTTTGTTGTTGTTTGTTTGCGGAGTAATGCTGGTCATATTGGAATAATAAATTTCCTGTGTAATTATCCTATAACTTCTACTTTAGTACCATTAACTGAATTGTACTTTCAGTTCTTTTTTTTGCCCGTTTAGCCATTTGGGGATTAACTTCCCTTACACGTTACTGATTCCATGTGCACTGTGGTGCTGTTTGATCTGAACTGTACGTCTTTATACCGTTTGCGTTTATCCTAAACTGATCCTGCCTACAGAGCAAGCTGATTGCTGGGAAAATCATCCCGGCCATCGCCACGACGACGGCGGCTGTGGTGGGCCTGGTGTGCCTGGAGCTTTTCAAGATAGTGCAGGGCCACCGCAAGCTGGAGTCCTACAAAAATGGGTTCATGAACCTGTCCTTGCCCTTCTTCGCCTACTCGGAGCCCATCGCCGCCCCGAAACATAAGGTAAAGGGCTCCTGTCACGCGTTGAGAATCCTTACAAGCAAGGCAGCTTTTTCTCCGTTATTCCTAACGTGTGATTCAACTTGGCTTTTCTGCAGTACTATGAAAAGGATTGGACGCTCTGGGATCGGTTTGAGGTGAAAGGCATGCAGCCCAATGGAGAGGAGATGACACTCAAGCAGTTCCTGGACTACTTCAAGGTGCATGGCCAACTCTTTCTCTCTGCTGGCAAAGCTGGTGTTGTGAGTTGTCCTTTAGTAACGCTGGTGTTTCTCTCTGCAGAATGAACACAAGCTGGAGATCACCATGCTATCCCAGGGTGTGTCCATGCTGTACTCTTTCTTCATGCCGGCGGCCAAACTCAAGGAGAGGCTGCAGTTGCCGTGAGTAGCTTTGTGGGAAAATCGCAGTGGAGGTTAGCGGGGTTCTGACGGGGACCTTGGCTGACTCATTGTCAAGCTCTTTCAGCGACTGGCTAGTCTGATGGACCTTAGCTTTTTAAAAACTTTAGCGTACTTCAAATGTTAATTTGGCTTGCTGGGTTTTTGCACAGGTTGGCGTTTCAAATGTTTCTTTAATCCAATATTAAAATGGTTTCGATGTTGTTAATTTTGGCAAACGGTAGAAATTTGTATGTCATTTGGCAATAGTCTTTCCTCTAGTTGGCAAAGCCTGAATCACCCCTTGTACTAAACCAGCCAGAAAGTTAAGAGGAACACAGCCCTTTAAGTTCCCAAACCTTTCATATTATCTGTGTGGCGTTGAGACTAATATTTTAAAACAAAGAATCAGAACATTGGTGCCGATTAGCTAGTCGGATATATTGGTTTCTTGCACTGCCCTTGGCATGGATTTTAGAAAAAGTGGATCAAATTAAGATCTAGATTTGCTTTTGTTCTGAGCCTAATGGAGGCACCGTGCATGGTAACCATTAACTTGTGATGAAGCAGCTATAAATGTAGAGTAGTTTCTGGTCTCTGTCAGAATGAGTCTGTCAGGCTCCAGCGGGCTGTAATGGAAGTGGAGAGGAGCGTGACCTGATGCGATGCGACGTCTCTCTCCCTGCAGGATGACGGAGATCGTCACAAAGGTCTCCAAGAAGAAGCTGGGGAAGCACGTGCGAGCGCTCGTGTTTGAGCTGTGCTGCAACGACGAGACGGATGAGGACGTGGAGGTGCCCTACGTCAGATACACCATCCGCTGAAGGAGACGGGGCGGGGGCGGGCGGGGCGGGGCCAGGTGTTGGGTGAGATTTGGGAAGGGGTAGTGAGCATGACTAACAGCTGGAGATCCAAAAAGAGGGAAGGTAAAGATTTTAATCGCTTGGAGTGAGTATGCAGACCACCGGAGCAAATGGGATCCGTAGGGGAAAGGTTTGACGCCATCACCGGGGCAATTTTGTGTCTGTCAGCTTGACGGCAGGGAGAGCTATCGGGCACTCAATATTCTGTATTATCTGGGTAGAAGGGGAGTAATGGGGTCTCTAACACACGAATGGGTTGGGTGTTATTGTTTTTTTTATTGTACTTGTTAAGTTCAAAGCCCCCCGCTGTTTGGAATAACCCGTTTTTCGCTTTACCCTCTAATTAAGAAGGCACTTGCAGAGGTTACTTTATCATACAAATGTAATTTGCTCTTAGCGAAACCCCAGTTGCTCTTGCCTCCACACGTCCCTTTTGCCTGGTAGCACCATTTGCGACAGTACCTTGCTTTGCATTAAAACGGTCAAAAAGACTAAACCTTTTACAAGAGTTGTGGTGATGCCCCCCTGAGTTTACCTGTGTGGTCAGAATTGAGTCGGCGCATGATTAAACTGCTAGTTAATTTGGCGAAAGCTACAGGTGCGTGTGTATATAAATGACTGGAGGAAAATGCTTTGTTGCTGCATTGACCCTCTCGTGACACTACTCCTGCTGATTTGGTCTGGGGTGGGTGGGTGTGTATGTTGAAATGCAAAGCAAGTAACACTCCCTTGTAAAACGCATCACCTGTCTTTTTGGGGATTGGGTGCGGTTTGTGAATATTCCCTTCCTGTGACGGACCAGGGACTCTGAAATGTTTCCAGATTAAGTTTATTTTATATTTTTGGTCTCTAAATCTGGTCCACTCATTGTAGAACATGACCTGTGTAATCTTTCTACTTTTGAACTCCGGAGAATGTTACATCGAAACATTTGATGAAGTTAAGCTGTAATGGGATCACTCTGACGGTAAATAAAGTTGTAAGACTTGATTTTTGCTGTGATTAATTTTTTTATTATATTTTTTTGATGTACAATGAAAAAACGATATTGATATGTGTGACTGTGTGCGCAGATCTGTATTTATACATGCATACACGCACCATCACCCAAGTTTAAATGACTACTCAGTCTGTTGGATTGCTGAATGTTTCAGTACTATGGCTAAAACTATTTAAGATACAGATATTAAGTTTCTTACAACTTTGCATCTGCTCATTTCTGCAACATCTTCAAGCGCACACACAGTGACCATGCGGAAGTGTAGGTAGAATGCTGCATCCCAACCATCTTTGGTCACTAAGCGCTATGCAGGTTGTACGTACTTGGGGATTCGGCACTGTTTTTTTGAGGAAATGATCCTGCATATCAGATGCTTACCTATGCTCTTTGCTTAGCTTTGAGTTAAGTAATATAAAAACCCTGTATTTAAAATGCATGTGGATAAAATTTAAAATGGACCGTAACTACAGAACTGCGAAGTGTTATTTAACGAGTGCAATTGCATTGGGAATAAACCACCAAGAAAGACGACATAAAACATTTAAGCATAGTGCCCTCTGGAATTAGTGGCCCCCTATGTAACTACAAAATGTTAAACTCAAAAGGAGAAGTCAAACCTTTTGAGTTAAATTTTTTCGAAGAATATTCAAGAATTACGTTTTTTCAATTATCCTTGGTCCTCGCTGGTGGACTCACCTAGGATGACCATTTCAAAAAATTTTGGCCTAAAATCTAGTTCTTGATGGAGTCCGTGATGCCATGTGGATAAGGTTCCCAGGGCCTTTGGGAGTAGAACAGCCCAAGAAAATCAGATCCCTCACTGTATTTCATAGTGGGGATTATGTTCTACAACTTAGGTTCATGTGAATATTGTTCTTATGCTAAAACCGCCTAGGGTGTTTGTTGCCAAAAAGCTAATCAGATAATAGAACCAGTTCCAATCAAAGTTCAAATGAATTTAACGAACTCCAAATGTGATCCTTGGAGGGGTTTTTTTGCCACTCAAACCATCCTTCTCACTGTGAGTGGAGGTAAAATAAATGTGCTTCCTCTTCCAGGAAGGTTCATCACAGTTGCAGTTGTTTTTAATTTCTTAATCAATGCCCTAACAGTGGATGTAGGCATTTTACAGCCATTGCCTGATTTTGTGAAGGTCAAAAACCTTGTTTCCTTAAATTTGTATGTTCTCTGTCCTTTCCCATGTTGATGGAGACAAAGGGAGGGTTGCCTGTTTGTCACCTCTTATTTACACTCCAGTGAAACAGGATAAAACTTGGACGACCACCTGATTAACTTTAAAAAGTAAAATCTTACTCAGAATATACATTAGATTTTGTTCATAAGAATTTCTAAGCGTGCCAACAATTACACATTTTTTAAAGATTTTAATTTCAAATTTATATTTAACAATTTTAAAGCAATTGAGCTGATAAATCGATCAAGGAATCCCAAGATTAACTAGGTACTACGTCATGGGTTAGATTAGCACAATTTTACCATAGAAATATGATTTGGATGACAAGGAAAAAGAGAAAACTTTTATGTTTCAATAGATGTGTAATGTTTATTGTAAAACATTTTTAATATGATGTGCGAATGATTGTTCCCCTAAAATCATTGCACAATACAATTACTACATTTTCTTAAGTTTCTTTTAATTAAGAACTAAAACATTACAGTGACTCCCTCTGGTGGTCAACTCCAGTTTTTATTTTCGTGTCGTCACGGTTCGTGAGCGACTTTACTAGCAACATTCACAGTATCCTTTTCTCGTTTATCGATAAGCTAAATAACCATTCTAGGGTTGTAGGTAAAACTTCTGTTGCTCCTTTCTTTACGTACTCCTATTGACTTGTGTTATTTTCCTTTAACGATAACCGTCTCAAATAAAAATAACCGTTGATATTTTTATTTATTTATAACCTTCACAAATTTCCGGTTCCGGGTCTTGTGTGTCATAGTGGGGGGACGAAATGGTAGCACGGTTGATGCGGATTTCGCCCTTCTTGTCCCGGGTTCGACTGGGTTCGCTGTGTGCGACTCGGTTCGTGTCTCAGACACCTTCCTCGGGTGCTGCTGGGTCTGCCACGGTGTCAGACTTGCGGCCGTCTGGCGTCAAGGACAGCCATGGACATGCAGAGGTCAGCGCTTACGAGAAGGTAAATTCATCCAAAGACGGAACCCTTTGACAAAATAATAACAAGAAATAATAATCAAGTTACCCATATTACTAGTTCTTCGGGTCCCGTGTAATTTCTGATCGGTTCGATGAAAAAATAAAAGTTTGTTCCTAAAGTCATAACTTCATACTGCTGGTAATGTTTTGAGTTACTAGCATGGAGTCATGTGTAACTTGCATGTATCAAGCATGGAGTCAATTGTAACTTGCATGTATCTTTTCATTTTAAAGGATGGTGTTAGTTCGCTGTTTAGCTCAAAATATCAGTTCAATGTTAGGTAACTTGACTAGTTTCGTCAGTTTGCACGCCTGAGTCTGATGACGAGCCCCTTACTAATGTCGCTGTATGCGATGATGGACTAAGATAAACGTATAGAGCTATATTTATCACCCAGCAAATGGAAACCTGCTGGTTGTCTTTTTAACTTAATTTCACAGATTTGGATGGTTGCAATGGTGTCTTCGGTTTGCATTCTAACCCCTCCTCCTTGCTGTGTTCTCATCATAAACCTTTCCACTCACAATTGGCTCATTCCATTTCTTGCAGAATCCAGACTACCATGGGTTCTCCCACGATCCCCATGTTGATCAGTGGAATATGAAAACTGCTTTCTTCTTTGGCATCTCTGTGGCTATTGTTATTGGCGGCACCTTTATCCATTACCTGCCTGACCATGGGTAAGAGTGTACTTGTGGTATTAATTGAAGCAATGCAAGTTTAGCTACCTGAACAATTAATGACCTCTACTATTACTATTATATTTCATGTGTTTGTCTAGTTTTATTGAGCATTGTCAAATAATTTGCATGTGTTACCTGCGTCACTTGAAAGGGATCTAGGTTAAAATAAAAACATTGGTGTATTTATCGTATTCTTATGAATGTGTAGCTAGATTTTCTTGTACATTATTATGGCCTAAGGACTAGTTTCAGAGTCTTGACAGCTGAACAAAGTAATGCTGTCAATTATTTGCTGGTGTACACTTCAGTTTGTTAACTGACTGTAATGGAGAAGAAAATGGTAGCATCTAAGGATATTTTAATATTTACCTTCTGATATGATTTTCAAAATATTCTTGATCCATTTCAGTCTGATCGAAAGTGGCAGTTCACAAATTGGTGGCGCAACCTCACTAGCTTTAATTTTGTATTGCCTGATTACCTTAAAATTGCAACTAGATGGGTATATTGAACTGTCTCTATTTCAGATCATAGCTATCATGGGCCTTCTTTTGGCCAAGTGGCTACCTATAAAAATGACTTGTTTGTTCCTTTGGACCAGGTGGGAAGAAACCTGGTCCATTAGGGTCACAGCCTGTGTGGTTTAATTGCATAATGACTGGCAACTAATATTAAACCTGAAACACCAACAGAGGGGATTTCCCTTCCAAATAATCACCTAATTTACAAAAGTAAAAGTTGGAATGAAAACCAGCAGATACAGCGGCCCGTTGGGGCATGGGGTGGAGAATCCTGCTTTAGTATTTCAGTTCATCATACATTAAGTAATTAACATGGGTATTTAGTCCAAGATGCTTGCACCAATTGCAACATACTTGGCATTTGATGTTTGTTTTGTAATTTAACAATTAAAGAGGAAACTACGGATTCAATCTCCTAGTTTACTATTTGCTTTAAGGAAATATAACATTACAAATGTATTAGTTAACTCAAGCACGCTGAATCAATGTTGACCAAACACTCCGTATAAGAGGTGTGTGGCTTTGTTACCATTACTACGACTTAAAAACAACTGATTCTAAGGTATAATCACAATATAATTGAGCTGTAACTACAGAGGTGATACAGATTAGGGTGGTAAAAGTATCCTTAACCAGCAAACCGATGTATTTTCTTAATTATTAATATAAAAATATTGAAGTTTTTTTTTGTTTTGTTTTTAAACGAAACCATTTGCTGTTATGAAAGGGGTTAATGTTTGAATGTGAGGGTTAGGGTTACACATGTGTTATGTCTACTCAATGTTTGAACATTTAATTGGTTACTTAAGTGTCATTGTCAAGCGATGTCATTGTTCTGGAATCGTTCTAATGATCTAGTTTAAATTCTTTATTTTGGAGGAAGGGGAAAGGGTATAGAAAGATGCATTAGGCTCAATCTTGCATTATTTTCTAAATCAATGCGCGTTACTTTTGGGGTGTTGGTACTATTTTTCTGAATTAAACCTGCTTTATATTTGTCTTTCATCAGAATGAGGCAGTGGGCTCGGAGGGAGGCAGAACGGTTGATCAAACAAAGAGAGGCTGAGGGTCTCCCTCTTATGGGTGAAAATTACTACGACCCCAAAACGATTACACTGCCATCTGCTGGAGAGGAAGAGTAACTGTATGATCATATTTTTATTGTACTCAATGGACAATTGGATACATCTCTTCAATGAAAACGTTAATGTCTGTTCACCTGTGAATATCTGATTAAAATAAAAATAAAAAACATCTACCATTGTCGGTTACTGATTTTTCTTATAACATTTATGTCATTTAATGTATGTAATATTTACTCTAAGTGACTTGTATAGCTTACATTTTATGTTTATCCATGCATTTAGCTAAATAGTTATGACACAATGCAGGTTGAGTATTTTGATACAACATTGGGTTGGCAATTGAACCTCCAGGTGCAGTGTAGTAACTACTATAACATCTACTAACCTATAGGTAAACTTTAAGTTTAACCACTTAGCAGCTTTGTAAGTCCAGCATCTTTTCTTGTTCTAATTATGTCTTTAAAGTCAGTATTGCTTTACAAAATCTATACAGTTAATCAAGCGTCCCCACAATGACACAAAGAGTTGCAAAATTTAAAAAAAACATTTTAAGAGGGAGAAGTGCAGGCATAACTAAGGTAATAGTTTAAAAAACGATTTGGTTTAATCACTAGGAAACGACCACGTATTGTCTATTCCTTACTATCATTATTTAGTTCCATACTAGATGGACTTGCACTGTCTTCGACTTGCACGATCGACTTATTTTAAAGACTTAGAGAATAATTCGGGTTAATAACCTTGTTTACGAGTGCAGTGTCAGTTTGACTTAAAGCTGGACCTTTTTGCTTATATATTTATTTCTTCCTCCAACTACGTAAAAGATTCTCAGACTTCGTTAAATTTGCATGTTATTAATACTATATCACACCATGCATTGCCTGTGATCACGGCCTATGCCCAGCGTCATAGTTCCTATGGTCTTTGTAGCGTTTCTGTTTTTAAAAAAACGACGTAAGGTGACATAACTTCCCTTGCCAGTGAATAAAACGTCTGTCACTCACAAAATGCAAGTATTTAATTGGTTTGAGCCGAGTGGAATAAGCTGGTGTTATCGGCGTGGCAGCGTGGAAGGGGAGGGGCTTCAGGGTCGGACAGGAAAAGAAAAGAAAAGGAAAGCAAAGACACTCGAGCCACAGACGGTAAATGAGTATAATTTTGTTAAATGTCAACGATGAACTTTTGGAACTCTAACCAGATATCGCTTAACAAACATCATTTTGGTAGCTAAAAGTTCTGTTTTGTAAAAAATACATCAAACCGAGAAGGTTAACTCGATAGGTGGAGTCTGCTAAGCTAGTTAGCTAGCTATGGTTTTGATGACGGAAACGGACGAACAACAAGTGAAAAAACTCCTTGCTCGGACGCGCTGTTCAAGTTGCTACTGTAAAGTTTAACTACACGGCATTTTTGTTTTAATTAAGATGTTGAATGGTACGGTTAGTTTGCTTACTTAAATCAGAGTTATGCTAACATAAGCCAGGGAACTATATGTCATTTGGTATCGCTTTGTTAAATCAAAAAAAAAAAAAAAAAAAAAACCCACTTCTCTACTTTACTATTTATTGTAGATGTCTTCTGCTAAGCGCTGCTTATGTAGCTCCGAGTAAGACATTAAGTGAACGTTTGGAAAACCACAGTGCTAATTTCGTATTCGCTTCCCCCACAAATGTTTATTGTTATACAAAGTTAATTTTTGGTAAGTAGTAAAAATAGAGCACGGGTCGTCTAATATAATGCATTTTAGTTAATTATGCTACTGTTTGTATGTCTTGAGATTACGATAGGTTACCTGTTCGTGTCACCTGTTGTATGTAAAGCTAGCTACTCGCACTGCACAAGAAAATAATGACTACAAATAAAGTGCCTAGAGTAGTCTTTCATAATTATTATACTATTAAAAAACAACTTGCTAACTTTACACTTAGCCTACCATCTTTGGATAGCAACGTTCATCCTTTTCGGTTCGTTTACACTTAAGTACGTGGCGTGGAAAGCTGGCTGATAAAGACGCCTAATTAATACATTTAAAATATTTAGATTATACGCCATGGAATTTGACTATACATTTATTTTCATGTATCGGTTTTTATAACTGCAATTTAGACTTCTAGCTAGCTTGTTTAAAAATAATAATAATAATCTGAGTCCGTTTTGGGTGCGGCGCCTTGCGTGGGCCATGACAAGGGTCTGCTGCTGGGCGAGCCATAATTATTTCCCTATATTAATAACTATATTCTACTTGCAGGTCGATACAAATTAAGCGCTGTATGTCAGCGACGTCTAAATACGAGCAATCACAATTGTATTTTTTTTTGTGTCCATTTTCTCAGATTTTCTTTTTAGGCTATTTTTCTTTCTGTCTTCCGGTCAGGCCCCTCTTCCGCAATCTCTTAAACTATTAGCCTTCCATAGTTTTGATAATGACGTAAATAGATTTTCTTTTTCGTCTTGGTCTAACTTTATTACCCAAAATGAAAACAAAAGTTCGACCAATGGCTGTATTTTACGTGAACTGTTACCCTGTTGAAATCGTATTATGCTAGTCCGGTAGCAAGTCGTTAGTTTTAACAAATGGAAATTCAAGGGTATTGGACGCTCCGTTACATTCTGTATAGAGGAAGGCGTATGTATGTTTTTAATTATTATTCGTCGGTGCCCATTGCTACGTTCAAGGACCCCCACCAGAGTAGGGGTGCCATGCGTATTTTCTGGTCTGGCGATAGTTCTGCTGCCCGTGAATTTACCCAGAAATCAGGCAGCAATGTAAAATATTATTTTGGTAGCATTGTAAGTTGTTTTATCAACCTATTTCTCTTGATGGATTTTAACCTCCGTTGTGCCTTGGCTGGTATATTGGAGATGCTTAAAAAGTTTGCTCAAACGCCTCTGACTTGGACATGCACCTTTCAAGAACCATTTCCCTTCTCATATTAGGTGTCTTAGAATAATCAAAATAAGCATACAGATTAACTTTACTGTAATAATCTTTCCATTACATTAAATTTGTATTTTAATATAAAGTTTATCATGTATAAAATAAGTTGTGTACATATTGGATGAAATTTCACAATTAGACATAATGGTGGGGAAAGGGATTGGATTTGTATTTTGTGTTCACTGTGTATATAACACAGCAGATACCCCAGGATTTGTTTATGTATTTTAATCAGAATCTGTTCATCTTTAGGTTGGCTATAAAGTGGAGTTTGGCATAAATCAAGATGTCTTACTCACAGTTACACTTTGTGCATACACCTTGGAATTAACACTCAACTGCAATGTCTCACTCTTGACTGGAATTTACTTTAGTTTTTTTTTTTTTTTTTTTTATATGTGAGCTTGTTAATTCATTTGTAGACAGACAATTTAAAAAACGCACATATACTGTGACAAACATTCCCGAAATAATTTTGGAAGTGTGTGGTACTGGCCGGCTCTTTGTTACCTGTTGCTAAGAAAGTAGAGAGACCTGGAATCCAAATCAGCAGTCGGGAGGCAGGATGGCTACTGTGAGGGGTGGCAACTTTGACCAGGGTTGCTAGCTGGTCAGGGGGGTCAGGGTTTGAGTGAAAGAGTGGGCTGGTGGATGCACTGGTGCATGCAGTTCACTGAGATGAGTGGAAAGGCATGGGGCCAGTTAAAGATCCTGAAGTCATTCTTATACCCATTGTTACAACGCATTAGATTTTAAAGTAGGTGTTCAATTTTGGTCTCATACGCACCTGATGTGTAAAAGACGAAGCCTTCTGAAATTTTAAGGTGTTTGGACGTGACATGCTGGATGCATACATATTTAGCACAAAGTCAAATCTAAAATCTAAACAGAATCCTTCCTAGAAAGGACGGAAATGTGAGTCTTGAATTAACATAGCTTCAGTTTTCATGACTGGTAACCTTTTTCCTTCCTGTTTATAACTGGCTGTTGAAATGGCTCTAGAAGAAATAGATGTCTTGAATAATTTTAGTGAGCCCTGTCATAACTTGTATTCTCACGCCTGTATTCATATTTAGTGTCTGGGTTGAGGACTAGAATAGCTAGCTTTTTATCAGATTTTGCTGATTTGCACATGGTTGAAGAAGACTTCCAAGAAGGTAATTTCTTGTAGATGCAAGTTCTGAAGTACAGAGGCATTTTATTGATCGTTGTGTGAACACAAACGCAAATCGCAGGGAACCAGACCCTAACGGCAGGCAAAGGGTGTGAGGCAGGGAACACCCAGGATAGGACGCAAGTCCATCACAGAGCCAGGACACGGAAAACCCTCAGACAGGGCCAATACACCTAACTCGGACCGTTATCCAAGCCAGATGCTAACCTCGGACCCTGGTGCTGCAAGGCACACACGCAAACCACTGAGCCGTTGTATCCTGCACCCTCTTCCGATGAGTGCTTTTTAAATGTGTTATTTGAAAATAAAACGTTAGAATAAGCCGAAGTTTAGGATCCAGTCCGCTAGATAACATTCTTTTGTTGGAATATGAAATGAATGGCAGAATATCCCACAGTGGGTCTTTTTATGCACATTTGTTTCACCTTTCCATACAAATAGTGGCCATTTATATACGCAGCAAAGCGAGAGCATTGAGTTCTATCCTGAATGGCTTCGTATCACAAGTAGCTGGTGATGGTTGACTTGTGTACGTATGGTTTTGTGAGTCAGTGCTGCTGCGTATAAGGTGCTAAAGAAGGTGCTCATCTGATTACTAAACAGACAGAACTTCTCTAAAGCTACCTTTTGAAGTTTACAATTTTATACTGCTTCTGGTGCATCTGATAGTATTTTAACCTGTAACTCTCTTCTTTTAAGTGGACTACCTCACACTACATCACACTGCTGTCACATTTGTGGGATTTCATCTCACTGGTGTGTCTCCCTGTGGTCCAGATGGCGGCCATCCGTAAGAAGCTGGTGATTGTTGGGGATGGAGCATGTGGGAAGACCTGTCTGCTCATTGTCTTCAGTAAGGACCAGTTCCCTGAAGTCTACGTGCCCACAGTATTTGAGAACTACGTTGCCGACATTGAGGTGGACAGTAAACAGGTCAGTGAATGCTAACACCACGTCTCCTTTGCACTGCATTGCAGCTCTGATATGGCGTCCCACGAAGCACATCTAGGTTTTGCTTTTGTTGGATTTTGTCTGTAGGTTTTCAAAGCTGATATTCCATATGCCATGCGAAGCCTTTTCTAGGCCTGAATTCCCCTTAAAGGGTTATTTGTAACGTCAGCCTCTTACTGACTTGTCAGTCATTTCTCTATTCAAGTTGTAAACGGACCTCCTTCTTCCACCGTTCTTGGGAGCTGCTGATGTTTAGTGGGTGTTTCATATGGGCTATTTGCGGTGGACTAATCCTGATTGGCCTAATGTGCCAGCAGCTGTCCATTGCGTTTCTAGAAATTGTCGTTGCCTTCTTTCCACTGACAAAAGATGCCACCAATGTTTTACCTCTTCTCAACAGGAAAGTTACACAGTTGTAGGATGTTTACAGCTTATAAAGCTTATTAAGCCCAGCGCTAATATGATTTCTCCACTGTTACATTCGGTACCAATGTGTGCTGCTTTCAATCCACTACAGCAGTGATGCGAAAAATTAATGTCTTCAATTTTTCAATGTCTTTTTCCCAAATGAGGAAGAAGGTTGTTAAGTAACTTGATTGAAATTAAAGTGAAGTCTCCCACATTAAGCAATATTTGGTTTTACCCGAGTAACCAGTTTGATATTTTAAAGCCATTGGAGTCCATTGGTTGTATAATGATTGGAGAGCCTCTACCAAACCACCTCCAAATGGATATTCTCAAAAAGAATGACTGCTCCTTTTAAGTCCTGTACGTTCTGCATATTTTTCTGGAAGTTTGCTAATAGATGTGAAAGTTGGGCCCTCTATTTTTTTGTGTCCCTTGGTTTTTCTGTGTTTTATGATTTGCATGCATTTCAAGGCACGTACAGAACTACAAGTGTAAATAAATTACTCCTGACTATACACGTTTGGTGTATTATGTCAAAGAAAGTCCATTGACTAGTGGGTTTCCTTCTGATGTCAATCTATACGCTGTGGCCATAGTGCACAGCATCCCATGGTCTCTTGTTCCCATTGTAAAGAAATAGATCTCAAAACATTCTCTTTGTGCATGTACTTTCTCTCTTTTCCATTAGGTTGAACTGGCCCTTTGGGACACAGCTGGACAAGAGGACTATGACAGACTTCGGCCCCTCTCCTATCCTGACACTGACGTCATCCTAATGTGCTTCTCCATAGACAGTCCGGACAGTTTGGGTGAGACTGTTTTAAGTCACTCTGCCCAGGTATATGTAACTGCACGCTGTTCCCTCAGCACAATGTGAGGCAACACTGGTGTCTGACTACATGTGCTCCAGTGACGCAGGAAACGGCTGAAATGTTGTCTGTTAATAGGACGGTCCTAGAATAAAAATCTTATGTGTGTGACAGAAAACATCCCAGAGAAGTGGACCCCTGAGGTGAAGCACTTCTGTCCCAACGTTCCCATCATCCTAGTCGGGAACAAGAAGGACCTGCGGAATGATGAACACACAAGACGCGAGTTGGCGAAGATGAAACAGGTATTGGTCATAGTATTACTCATACTGAGATTCGAAAAGATTTTATGTGGTTGCATGGAACCCCCGATGTTCAACATGTATGTGTTGCGTATGCCAAGGAGCGTTTAGAAAAGATATTTCCATACAGTGTATATAACTACATGTATTGTGCTAAAATGTGAATATGTTTAAGCAACTAGATCATTTTAAGGATTGAGATTTTCAGTTGAAGATGTTTTATTTCATCCACAAAGATGTGTTTTGAGAATATTGACATATGTAATTCATAGGGATGTACCTGACCCTGAATATGATATTCTGATGGACACGAATTTTGATATTGTGTGTGTGTGTGTCTATAATGTAAAATGTAAAATGGCGATGTGGTTTAAAATACTGTCTTACAAGCAGTGTTACAATTTAAAACCAAATATTGTTGGCCCCCATTTAGGGGGTAGGCTTCTGAAAATTCTACTTTAGTGCTACTGTTCAGTCAACTTGTGTAGCCTAAAACATTTGTGTAAAATACACTGGATTTAGTGTGAAAAAGTTTTTCCTTTACAAGAAACTTAAAACGATGTGTGTTTACTAATAAAGGTCTTGTATCATTTAAATACTTATGTTGATATTTCGTAAGAAAGACCATACGTTTTCATTTAAACGGGGGGAGATTTGTGGCACCAAGAATACTATTTAACCACTTCCCTTATAAGGCCCACCCATTTTTGGCTCCGAGTAATTAAGTTTTACATGTGACTAACGTTTGAAACGATCTTCCACAACGATTTCTCTTACCCTTTGACAGGAGCCAGTGAAACCAGAGGAAGGGAGGGACATGGCAAACCGCATCAATGCGTTCGGCTACTTGGAGTGCTCTGCCAAGACCAAGGATGGTGTGAGGGAGGTGTTTGAAATGGCCACCAGGGCGGCACTGCAGGCCAAGAAACGAGGCAAGAAGAACGCCTGCTTCCTGCTATAGAGGGATACTGATAGGAGGGAGAGGGAGGAAGATCAGGAGTATATAACAAGGCCAAGGAGATTCTGAAGGGGTGGGTTGAGGGGACAGCTGTCTCTTGGGGCAGAACAGTTGGGTGGGGTGGGTTGTGGGTTTGATCAAACCAGGCCAAATGAGAAGGAAGTTCTGATGGAGGGAAAGCTGTAAGGAAAAAGGGAGGTTACATTTTCACGGCCCAGTTGGATGAGCGCAGTTATCTTTCCGGAAAGAGATGAAAATCTCTAGTTATGCTTGCTGTCATTATTGTATGGACGAAGGTTTAGACAAAAAAAAAAAAATATTTGAGGGGACAGATATGTTGGGAGCGTGGTGATGTATAGCTGAATATTTTTAAGTTCACTTTTTGAGTTGCAAGTCCCAATTGCCATCCCAACATAATGTTTTATAGAGAATTTCGTAAGCTGACTTCCGATTAATTCTCTTTCAGTTCTGGAAAATGTTCTGGTTTGAACTTTGGGGCTTTAGAGCATTAAAAAGGAGCACATTTCCAAATTCCCTCCGTGACTTGCCAGTGGCATAATTTCTTTTAGTTTTTTTTTTTTTTGTCCATGTCACTTTCTGTGTGCGTCAGTTTCTTCGTGACCGAGCGTCAGGACAAGCAGATCCACCCCCCTTTTTAGTAGTTCATCCCTTCCTCTCCCACATCGGTGGAAACTAGGCCGCTGGATGAAAATGGTGGTCCAGTTCAAAAGCTCATTGAAACTTTCAGCAATGTTTGACTTATTTAAGGTTTTTTTGCATTTAGAAATTAGCATTAAGATGATTTAAAAAAAAAAAAAAAAAAAAAGATGCTAACTTTGATAGTTTACTTGGTTTGATCATTGGGTCGTACATCAAGATGGGCAGACAGAAATCTAAGTACATGAGAATTACCCCCTTTGTGCTTACCTTGTCAAAAGGTACGGTCAAATTTCGTAAGGTGGTCTGATTTGGTTGTAAAAGAAAGAGAATACGTGGTCGTTTTCTCGCTTACCTTCTCGCTGTATGTCGGGCTTGTAATTTGGTGGGTGGGGAGCCTTGTTTGTAACACTGGGATGTTGTCTCGCTCTCCCTTGTTTAAAAAAAAAAAAACTCCCTCCGTCCTTCACTCCATTTGCCCCTCCTTTTTGTCTGTTATTTTCCTTTTATTTGCTCTTGTACTGTATATTTAACCCTGTGTGAAATTCTACTGGCTTGTCCTGTATCAGTTATGCCTCTTTTTGCAAAATCTAGAACCTTAAATGAATTTTAAAACGTAAAAGTGGAAGGAAAAAGTAAAAATATGAAGCGAAAAGGACTAAGTACTATACTATTAAATGAGAATAGCTTTTTAAGAAATAAGGATCTTAACATTTAATTGTAAGAAAAACAAAGAAATATTGGTGCAAATAACCTTTTGTACACATGCATCTTGGAATTTCCTCAGTCTGCTTTTAAACATACTTTAAAAAATAAATTGTTTTTAGGGTAATTTGTCTGTGCTTTTATTTCATAATGAATACCCATTTGTCGTACGCGTTTCATCCCAAGAACTTTATTAAAAAACTAGTTTTCGTGTCAGACGTTTTGTATCTTTTAAAAAGGCCATGGCTGTTTTACTTAAGTACAGGTTTATATAAAAAAACAATTCTTTGTCTTATAATGCAAACTCAGTGAAGTTTGAAACTACTGTTTAAATCCAAGTTTTGTAGACTACAATGCAGATGATGTATTTCATAGGCCTATCTTTGGAGTAATTTATGACCCGAGTCCAGAAAGTGCCACAAGATTATTGTCCGGAACTTTGTTAAATGTGTTATTGCTGATGGATGCGCAATCGGGGTGGAGGCCTGGCACAAGGTGTGTCTGAATGGACACTTTTCGCCATAATGCAAAACTCAAAGTCCTCATTATTGATGATCTTTAAGTGGATAAGCAGATGTTGGTGACCCTAAAGACCCAGCTATGGCAAAAAGGCAGATGTGACATGCTGTGCAAACAGTAATATATATTTGTCCTTCATCATGACTTTTTTTCCCTAAAAGATACATCGGAATTAAGTTTTTTTTTAAGAATTGTCTTGCTTCCCGTATTGGAAGAACAATATGGACATTGTAAAGTGGATACTTTAATATTTTTATACCTTTAAGACGTATTTAACAGAATTGTACACTGACTTCTATGGAATCCAAATCCTCACCAAAACCCTAATCCCACTAACAGGTTAGCAGTAGTCAAATATGGTAAAATAGGTTGATGTTAATTCCAGCTGACTTTACACAATCTTGTGTGCTGCTATTCTGTGTATCTGTAGTTTCTCTTCAGCAGTCACAAAGGTCTGTGCAATCCAGTAACAAACTCCTGGTAGTAAGGCTCTGAAACAGAAATGTATCGCAAAAAAAAGGTATGAATACCTAGTGCTTCCTGAGAGTCCTTAGCTAATGATGCCCCCCCTCCCCATTAAATCGGCAGATTAGTATGACCACGGCTGTGATTACGTACATGCCTGTGGCTTGCTACATCCTCGTACTTACCTGTGTCGGGCAGTATGTGCGAGTGTCTTATGAGAAAGTCCAAAACCACCATAGCGCTGTTGGGCTTGAAGTCATCGCTGACCAACACTTCTTTCACCTGAATACACGATAGAGCAGTTAAATATAAATATAATTATAGTAATTAATCACTACCATGGATAGAAATAATATAACCATTTGGCATATGTCTGACCTTGGGTTAGGAATATGTAAATAATGTAAAACTTTGGGATACGTTTGACCTTGTCTATGGGCCAAAGGTAGAAGTCTTGCACTTCTCCGTCACCAATTTGAGGTTTGAATTCAGGGGGAAGCTCCAGGTCAAACACAAACTGGCTTTCTGGGAACACCCCTTCCTCATCTTCATAGGTATAGCTGGGAGTTAGGTGCGAGGCAGAATAAGAGGGAATAACTGTTTCGACTGACTTGAATAAGGACGAAAAGACATGGAATACAGACCTAAAACCACAACAAACATGACATGTCTTGTCAACTTGATGGGAAACGTAGTTCAAGCGTGTGGGAAGTGTGCATTCAGAACATGTAACCACAAGACGATGATACGTGTATGGAATCACCTGACTGTGCCCACGGGACAGGCTGCCTCTGCAATGCATGCTGGGATCTGTGCTTCCTCCTCGCATTCTTTGATTAGGGTTTGCTTCACAGTGGTTCCTGCAGCCAGACCCCCAGCCACCTGAACATACAAGTCTCAGGATCATAACTGTCACTAGTACATCAGCCTGGATGTATACTGTACATTTTATATAAATATAATCTAAATAGTTAATCATAGAGGTTGAATAAAAGTACTTTTTAAAAGTAATTTTTTTTTGTACAACTGGTTATTTACTGAACACGCCTGCTGTGGCACACTGACTTATCTGCAACAACACATTGCTTGGAACACTGCTTACAAAGGGAAATCTGGTACCAGATTATCTAATCTCCCTGGGTAGGTCTGTTTGGTGAGGGAGCGTCGCGCCAACCACATGCCTAGCTTCCCGTTTTCATCCCGAATGTAACCATTCACATGGACACCATACCGTTTCACCCCAAAAAGACCTGAATGCACACAAAACACAAAAATGCCACATACACTATTAGTCAACAGCAACAAAGGGGAAAGGTTGTAATAAGTAGTCAGAGTAAGAATTTCTCTGTTAATGGTATGCAAAGAAGTAGCTACAAAGCTACGTGTAATCACGTTTGCAATGATTGCAAATTGCCATTGACCTTTAACTTACTGGTGGCTGCTCTCTCCATGCACATAAGGGAAGTATCACAAAATCGTGACATTACTTCATACTTCTGAAAGACAAAAACCACAAATTGATATATCATCATAATACCATAAATTCCTTGTGTAGGATTCTTTGTATTAGTCACTAATCATACCTCCTCTCTCCATCCTCTCAAGCATAGCAATGTGTCCTCCTCTCTCAGTGTCTGCAGTACGGAGTGCACGGCTTCTGACTTCTTCCTATAGGAATTTAGCCTGGGGCACAGTGCAATGGTGCCACCCTGTGGTGAAGTAAAGACGTGGGGAAAGCGGCTTAAAATGGCAGCTACTTTAGGTGACACCCACCCAACCTGCTCCTCCTCTATCACGAACCGCAAGCAGTGGGCAAGGCTCGAGTCTGGAAAAGCAGAAAACAACGTATTGAAGAGCGCGATCTAAAGAAAAATACACACACACCGAGTATAGTTCATTATACTCTTTGTATATTAAATAACATAAGTCATATACAGTAAGTAATATAGCGATAAATACATACACACACACATATACATATATATATAGGCAACTTTAGATAGCATTAATTTCAGCGTGTTCAGGTAAAATATTATAAAATTGTTTACACAGCGGTCTGCTAATGTTAGCTATCAAAACTATTTAAGATTCAACTTCAAATCTGAAAGTGTTTGTCAAACCTGGCAAGTAAAAGTTATTCATTTGGCGAAGTAGTCCGAAGGCTTTGTCTGACCAGGACCGAAGACATGTTGCCATAATGACAAGAGAGAATCCGAGACTACCAATTTATAGGTGGTAGCCAACAGTCTAGCTATGCATAAAGAAACTAAAAGAAGAGATCACTGTTAATACGGTGTGTTCGCGTACTGCTTATTCTAAGGTAGCTCTATAGCATCCGACGGACATTTGTGCGCGCGATTCAATGTGGGTTGGGTGTAACCCAATTTACCCAGGAAATGCTTCTAATTGAGGAATAGAAGAGTCGCTCGTAATCGAGTGTTGTTCATTAATTCTCCGATTTAAAATAAAATAAATACCTAAATAAAAAACGGTGAGATAACTCGAAGACAAAACAACTAATATACGCACTACACAAGACTCTGTTCTCTGGTTGGCTTAAGCTCCCACCAGACCAATCAAAATCCACATGCCATATTGTCCTAAAAATACACGACAGAATTATATTTAAATTGTTTACTTAAAATAATATGTATACACAGTACTACAATTGTTTAAAATAGAAACAAAATAGAAGCACTTCAGGCCACTTGATAACACCATTACTGTCAGAAACTGGTTTTGTTATCTGCTATTTACAATTAAAGATCAAGAACCATTATTTTATTGAAATATTAACTTTCTACAACCTTCCCTTTTTAACATTATTGTTGAACTACATTCTCACTGATCCAGCTATCTGGTCTCACTATATATATAATATCTCACTATCTGGTGGACCTCTAACTTCTAATAATAATCGATATCTTAAACAAAAGAGTTCTGTCAAAAATCAGGAAGGTATGTATATATGCCTTTACAGAAATAAAAAGTTGCATTCAGTTTATTAATATATTTCGAGGACCTGGTGTTGAGAAAAGAAAACGGGGTGAAGTATCCGGCCTCAGTAACCACAGAGTAGCAAAACAAATAAAGACAATTAACAAATACACTTTATCATTTAGTGCAAATCTTTAAAAACTTTTTTTTCTGTAACAACGCTTTTTGAACTCATTTGGGTGCTTATAAATTGAACATAATCAATATTCAAACTTTATTCATACTAAAAAGCTATAATGATCCTGGACAGCATAGTCTTTTCATATGAACACACAAAGGGAGTAAAGGTGGAACACTGTGTGGATTAACAAATTTTTTTTGAATGAGTACACCCAATGGAGTTTTGTATCTTGAATCAGTGATTTGCTTAACTGGATATGATATTGTATGAGATGGGAAGGCAGCACCGCCCCTCTCAATTAATATGCGGGGGCTGCTGGGAGGTTAGAGTAAGGACTGTAAATAGTTAATTAAGTGTTTGTTAATTGTTAAGATTTGATTATGTTCTGTGAGGTTTTCTACTTTTGCCGAATGTCTCCTGTTCCTGTACATTTGATTTGTCTTTGGTTTCCCCACCATGAGTTGGAGTGTTGGGGCTCAGAATGGCGCCCAGAGTTTTCACGGTGTTTGGCCAGTTCTTCTCACTGCCTGGTCTGTCATCTTTAAAGGCAGGACGTAAGCGCATGTGTGAAATAAAGATCACATTTTGAACCTAGAAGGGTGGGTAATAGACCAAAACTGTTACAATATAATTTGAGACTGGTGGGCATTGCATTATCATTACTATCTGGGGGCAAAGTGCCTCGCGACAAGGCCTTTTATTGATCTTACTCTCATGCCTGTTTTTTAATTAATTAATTAATTCCAGTTTCTATTTTTCTATCAATATAGGGAAAATGCATCGGAAATACATGCGATATATTTAGAAACCCTTAACAAAACTATATTGTAAAGAAATAGCATTTCAAGTGTTTTATTTTGTTCTCTTTCTAAACACTGTTTTAGACATTCCTCGCGTGTCAAAATAAAGACACTCGATGTGAACAATTTTGTAGCGGGGATGGCTAGGTGCGCTTTTCCCCTACCAATGGGAGTTAGCCATCCCCGCGGGGGCTGCCGGGAAGCCTCACTTCACGGACTTTAGCAGCCAAAATA
>JAOVYW010000101.1:5300512-5329617 GCA_025775045.1 Hiodon tergisus
ATATACACATAGTGACAAATTATAGTAAAAACCAACATGAAGTGTTTCAGTATGGTGTTGGGCCGCCATGGGCTGACAGAATAGTTTTAATGGGTCATGGCATAGATTATGTGTCTCTGGAACTGTACTGGGGGATGGAACACTATTCTTCCTAAAGATATTCCTTCATTTGGTGTTTTGATGATGCTGCTGGAGACCACAATCCAATCTGTTCAATTGGGTTGAGATCTGGTGACTGCGAAGGCCATAGCATATGATTCACATCATTTTCACACACTACATGGCCAAAAGTATGTGGACACCCCTTATTGGATGCTGACAGATGTATAAGATCAGACATCACTGCCATCCAATCTCCATAGATAAATGAAAAGCTCAGTTCCTTTCGACATGGCACTATCATAGATTAAACTTTTCCAGAAAGTCAATTAATCAAATTCTGCCCTGCTAGAGCTGCCCTGTTTAACTGTAAGTGATAAATGAAAATGTTATTGTGAAGTGGAAAACAGTCACCATCTGCACCCAACCTCAGTAATGCTCTTGAGGCTGAATGGGAGCAAGTCCTCTGAGCAATGTTCTAACATCTAGTGGAAATACTTCCCAGAGGAGTGGAGGCTGTTGTAGCAGCAAATAAGCTATATTAATATCCATGATTTTAGAATAAGATGTTTGACAAGCAAGTTTACTTTTGGCCATGTAGTGTACATTGTGGTGATCTGAGAGGGAGAGAAGGTAGTGGAGGGTATTCTGGTGTCCTGTAGAGCACTGACTCACCCAGAGAATATATAGATGCATATATATATTATATATAAATGGTGTTGGAGCGAAGGCCTTTGTGAGTCCTGGAACCTTTAAAAGAGAACCTGATTTGAATTCTGAATTGTGTGAGGACCTGGTCTGGATTTTGACTTTTGGAAAAGATTTGATGAATTTAGTAAGAATATCCTTTTTCTGTTTGTTGGCCTGAGATAGCCTTTTTTTCTATTTGTTTTGATGTGGTTTAGAATTTGTAGTATTTTTTTTGTTTTTGTTTTTATCACATCAAAACATCAGTAAATTCCTGGTATCATGGCCTGTTCCTTTTGTTTTGTTATGTATTTTATCATTTTTGTTGGCCACAGCATTTGGGCAAAGACAGTGATAGTGTTTTCTGATTGTAATAATTTATCCTCCTTTCAGCGAGAAGTCACCTTAACTCTTGGCAGTGGACAGGTTGGGCTTCGCAATGTGGGAAACACGGTGTGTCTTTTGTGTTTTCGAGTATGCCCTACACTTTAAATTAAATTTAAAATGCACTAGTGATTTGTACTTAACCTTAAATGGGGATTTGTAACTCCCATTTAAAAAAATGTTAATCTACTTTCATTTTATAAAAAATTATCTACTTTTATCATCTCTTTCCTCCTGCAGTGTTTCCTTAACGCTGTAGTTCAATGTCTGTCACACACTCGGAGTCTGCGAGATTATTGCTTAACTAAGGCTTACACAAAGGAATTGGGTTCACAGAAAGAGCCAGAGCTAATGAATGGTAATTTTTTCTTTAATGATTTTCTACCATTCCTAATTGTTCAATTTAATAATAAATCCCCATTCAATCCCACTGTGATTTACGTGCTCTCCCCACTTCTATCACCCCCTTATAGCATTCCATCAAGTCTTGGCTGCTCTTTGGAGCACCAATGGGGAAGACACTATCGCACATCCTGGTAGATTTTATTCTGTCTTCAAAGACTCTGTGCCTTACTTCAGTGGCTACAGGTAGCTGTCAGAATTTACCTTTTCAAATACCTTTTATCTTCATGTAAGACAGGTGATGATCACGCTCTAAATCAGACATTGATGTAACATCTGGTTATCACTGATGTGTGTCATGTTCCATGCATCAACCATCATACCTGCACACACACGTGTCTGAAATATCTGATCCAAATCACTTTGCAACCTGTGTAGCCTATTGGGAATCTCGGTTGTGGAAATAAATCCTACTTTCTCCAGAGAAATCCAAAGACAGACACAGACATTTTTTAAAACGCACTGAATCGACTGTGCTCTTATTTTAGTTATTCAGTATTTTCACCTTAAACATTGATGAACTGTGCAATGGATTAAACGGTGACGACGCGCTCTCCTGTGATTTCAGCCAGCAGGATGCACAGGAGTTCCTGCGGTTTCTATTGGACCGGTTGCATTCTGAAATTAACCGCCGGCGGCCACATTGCACTGCAGTGCCTTCACTCACAGGCTCTAAATACGCCAAGCTCAGGTGGGGAGGAAGAGACAGCCTGCTCAGGGTGGTATCGTACACCATTTCTGGATGCCCCCTCAACTCCCTCTTTCTCCCTTTCTCTCACACCCTGGTAGAATTGAAGAGGAAGCTGCTGTGATGTGGAACCAACACCTTGAGAGAGATGACAGTAAAATCGTGGGTGAGGAGAGACAGACATTTTTACATTTTATTTAATTATTAATAAATAAAGTTATTCGTTTTTTTTTCTTTTCTTAATTTTGTCACATGCTGTCTGCTTGTTTTTGGTATTGCCTCCTGTCTTCTCTACAACCGTGTGGCCGTTGTTTTTCTTGGTCCACCTCCCTGTCAGACTTGTTCTCTGGTCAGCTGCGCAGTTCTCTGCATTGCTCCATCTGCTCGCACTACTCGACAACATTTGATGTTTTTTGTGACTTGTCACTACCTATCCCCAAGGTACTGCTGTCTCTGTCTCTCATAACAATAATCCATTCGCATGTTTTAGTATGTCGGCCTATCGTATGCTTTACTCCCTGAAGTGTTATCTGTTGTTTCAGAGAAGTGTGTCCGGAGGAAATGTTTCTCTGAAGGACTGTCTGGAGCTCTTTTCCCAGGAAGAAAAACTTGACCAGGAGAATGCACCTGTATGTAGCATTGCTAAAACAAAAATGTGACTGAGAGACTGCATTTCTGCAAGCTGTTCTGTCGACATGTGATTGAGTGAAATGTGCGTGCTTCATAACCCATCCTGTTTTTCAGATGTGTGAGAGGTGTGGCAGGCGCACAAAGAGCACCAAGAGGTTGACCATCCAGAGGTTCCCAAAGGTCATCGTCCTGCGTATCCTTACTACTCTTATAATGATTAGGACATTGATATCTTCCATGTCTATGACGGTGGTGATAGTGATGATGAGGATGCTGGTGGTGGTGATGATTAAGACTTGACCACAATGCTCAGACCTGAATCGATTCACTATGTCACGATACTCCATCTGTAAAAGCACTGTGTCTGTGTCCTTCCCACTGACTCAGCTGGACCTGGGACCATACGGACCTGTGGACATTGGTACTTCTGTCGTTATTGTGGAAATTGAAAGCTAGGGTTGGGTTACAACATGGATAATACATAAGATGTATTACATTACTGGTCATAGTGCAGAGGTCTAATGTATTTTGTCCAGGTTATCTCCTTAGCCTTGTTTGTAGAAAAAGACAAATTAGTGCAGCATAAGGTTTGGGTGATATCTGGGTTTCAGAACTGACTCTGTGCCTCTTTCAGGGCCTGTCCTTTACAACCTTTATGCAGTGTGTAACCACTCTGGTACAGTGAACATGGGCCACTACACAGCTTACTGTCTGGATGAAACTGGATGGTACTGCTACAATGACTCCAGGTCAGGACCATCCTGTCTTGTCTGACTGAACCTGTTGTGTAATAGTAAACCAATCACTTATTTCGACTATTTTTAATCTTCATACTCAGACTTTTTCCAATCAAAATACTAATATTGCAATATCAGGCATATAATCTTTGCTTGCCATTTCTTGAAGAAAAATACTGCATAACAAATTAAGCTGAAAGGTGTATCTATGTATATTTTGTCATCAGGAGTAACATGTAAAAATATCTTATAATAGCACAACATTTATTTATTCATATATTTGCTCAAATAGTGTCAACAAAGGCCAAACTGCAAGTTTTTTATTTCCTCTCTCCAAACGGTTCACACCTGATAATCAGTTATTTTGAACAAATCAATGTTACACTTTGCTGTTTTTAAGTATATAATGGTATGTTTTATAAAACATAACTGGATATTATGTTGAATTATTTTCCCCCAAACAGTATTACAATAATTTAACTCTCCTCTTATTGCCCTTCAGAGTCACACCAATGTCTGAATCTCAACTCCAGTCCAACCAAGCATATGTGCTTTTCTATCAACTGGACAGCTGCACCCAACTGAGAAAATAATTTGGATCCTCATTTGAACCCAGTTTATTCTCCTCTATATATTGAAATTGTATCAAAGTGGTTTATTATTGTATCGTTGGTTGTTTCTTCTATCAAACGGCAGAGGGTAAATATCCAGGTGTGCCAGTTTTATAATGGAATAATTAGAAGGAGAGAGAAGGAATACTTGTTAAAATGAAAGGTTAAGACCGTAGAATAAGAATGAAGAGGAGCAATACGGAGAGAAGATAGCAGTATGGAGAGGACCTGGAGGAGAAGATCCAGGCAGTTACATAACTCACCTTGGAGGTACTAAAGGCCCAATAAATCATTTGGAACACACTTTTCATAAATACTTTTTTATTTTTCCGTAATAACAAAATATATTGTGTAAATATATATATATATATATATATATACCCATACTTCGAAAAACTGGATTTTGAAAATGTAAAGTATTTGAATTTTTTTAAATGCATAGTATTTACCCCAAAGTCATTCCTAAACATTAGAATCATTAAAGCTTAAAAAAGATGTTCTTTGAAAGTGAGTTTCTGTAACTTACAATATATAAATAGATTAATATAATATATAAATTAGATATTTTAAGTTTATATTTTATTTTAAAAACATTAAAAGAAATGTCCATCAATGGCGCTGGGGTTTTATTTCAGAACAAAGAATCTTGCAATGTTTCACTTTGTCGAACACAAAATTTTGCCCTCAGTTTTAGTGGTCATTGAAACAATAACTGGGAGGTTATAGGCAAAAGCTGTATTGGCATTCATTTTCAAATATATTTTAAAAATTTTGACACATTTTACACAAATAAGCATAAATTTATTACTTTAAAGTTGATTGATTTACCAGTCAACATTGGCTAAATTATATATTTACATCGTCTGTAGACAATAATGGTAGGTAATCAACATGACCGACATTTCAATATAATTTATTACAACTGAGCACGGTTAGATATTCTGTATATTGCACCAAAAAAGAATGGCTGCTTGATCATTTAATTCTCTACAACATGTTGATTGGCATGTCCCAAGTTGTCCTTATGGGGCCCACACATTGTATTGTGCAGCTAGCAAAGTATTATATTTTTCAGCAGTAAAGCTAACAGATTATTATTTTTTAATAAACTTAAACAAAAATATCACATTATCAATTACTGAATCTACGCAAAAGTGGACCATTTTTGCAAGCTTTTATTATTCTAGTTTTTTGAGACATGATTTAGCTTCGTACACTGACAAGAGACAAAAGTATAATGATGTACTGTATATTCAGCATGTATATATATATATATATAACAACACTATTCAGTATTGCCACCTATCTCTGTTAAAACGGAAATTCTCTGCCAGTAAAACTGATTGTAAACAATTCATTGATGTATTTTGACGGGCTCACTGCCTATGTGGACTGTTTTGATACAAATATATCAAGCTGACATCTACTGGAGGAAAGAGGTAACGTCTAATGATCGAACAGGTACTAGCCCAAAAATTGTCATCGTATATATATACATACATATATAATAAATTAAATACATAAAAATCAACAAATCCATTCATTAACCAAATGTATCATAACGAATTTAATATCAAACGTACACACGATACCTCACAGCAAACACACTCCAACCAAAGTCATTGCTGTTTCTTTGTCACCACTAAGAAATTAATCTTTTGGGACATTAATGGGTTTAGCCTGTTATCTATAAAATGTTTCTTTCTTAACCAAGAGGTGTATTTTAAACACATTTTGTGTGTATATAGTTTGAACTTTTCAACCAACGAGTATCTGCATGGTTAAATTTTGAACATCAGTTTCGAACCTTTTCACAATTACATTCCCGTACATGTACACCGCCTATGTTGCGCAGTTCACGCCGTTCTAACGCCATCAACTTTTCGTCATACTTCCGTCTGTCATAAAAAGAAGATGGTCCTATCTAATGACTTGAATGACTGCCACTCACAGTAAAGGTTTAACTATGCAGGATTTTCATTGGGAGAACTGGAATGGGGTAGGAGGGTTCATTAGCGTGGCAGGGTCGAATGGGGGCGGGGCCTTTGTCTAAGTCTTGTGGAAAAGAAGGAAAAGCGGAGTCAACCGAAACACAACAAACGGTAAAGAAGTTTCAATTGTTTCAGTTTTAACATTGGTTTATAACGAAAATTCAGCTTTCGAGTGATGGAAAGCCTTAGTTTGGTGGATAGGTGAAAATTGGTTCTGTATCAAATAAACTAAACTTATAAGATTTACGTAGCATACCTTGCTTATGCTAAACGGAGATTTCAACTTAATATGTAAGTGAAAACGTACAAAAAGTACAACATTAATGGGTGTAAGCCATATGTGATTACCATCATGAAGTCATAGAAAAGTTAAGCTAATCAGTTTAGTTCTTAGTGGTTATATTCGCCGCCTTATTTTTATTTAGACGCATGTAGTACAATCGTGACAATAATTGGCGTTGTCTTACAAGGACATAATTTTATCTATCTAGTAGCTGCCATGTCCAATGGAGGAAAGTAGCTCATAATTACAGAGGTGTTTTTGAAATTGTCACTAAGGGTTTTTTAAGGGCCTTGCATGAATTTATTTTCAGCGAGGTTAATCAACGACAGGCTGGTTAGCTATATACCTGCTTCATGTCACCTGTTGTATTTAATTCATGCATATTTACTTTGGTATGGCTAGGTTGCAGACGAGGTTAATCACCCTTGATGTAAAGTACTAGAATAACCAAGTAAGAAATGGAACTGAGTTCATAATAGGCGAGTTAGCCGCTTTTTATATACGTGGCGTACGTTTGTTTACGCAAGCTAGCTAACTAGATATTATTATTATTATTATTAGTAGTAGTGGTAGTATGTAAAAGGATATTTAATTTTCGCAGGGGTTCAGAAATGTTTATTTACCTTAATTTTGTTTCTTGCGTGCAAAGATGTTTTTTTAAAGTTTGAGGCGGTATCTGGGTGCGGCGGGGCGGCGCGTGGGCCCTCGCAAGCCTCTCGTGCGGTAATGGACGAATTACTTCCGTAGGGAAGTATACTATTTTGAATTAATAGCATATTTACAACATTGAGGGAATGCAAGGGAACTATATGTTGCCCTATCATAGACAATGGCAGTGGCCAGAGTTCTTCAAAAATGAACTCTGGCAAATTATATATCACCTACCCTTCTTCCGGTTAGGCCTTACTTCCTCATCTCTACTTCCGACTTAGAAATGTACTGGTGTAGAAGACTAGTTTTAATCGGTTTGAATGCTATGTTTCTTCTCTCGTGTAGTAATTACCGTGTATGTTCTTGAACTTACATGTGTATGTGGTGGATTTACACTGCTGGGTATATATAGCTGTACAAGTTGAGTAAAGTATTGCACCTCTGCCCTTGTTACGTTGTTACCTTGTGAAGATAAAGGATTTAAAAATTCCTGTCATAATAGTTTTACATTCTTTATTCACCAAGTGGATAGACTGCAGTATGCTGTTAGAGGTCGATTCTTGTTTTCTAGTTTAATTTTTGCAGAATGTCAAGATACATTAAATGTGTTGGAAATATTATGACTTTAATCCGATAGTGAATGAAGCTTTTTCTTAAGACACCTGTTTTTTTCTTAACATTGTTTATCGGCAGATACTAATAAAGTCTAGCAAACACAATGTTTTTCCTTTAACGTTTAATGACGATAAAATTATTGTCCAAGCATTTGCATGCTTTGCAGTATACTTGCTTTAAAATCTCTCTCTCTTGTTTACAGATAATTTTGTTAAATTTAAGGTGTTGGTGTAAATACTGTGTTGCTCAAAAGACTGATTTACATGCCACAGGGTTAACAAACCAAGTACAGTCACTTTGTCTATAAGGCGACTGCATTCTTGTGAGACCTGGTTCTATAGAACATCGCGCAATAAGAATTACAGCACTATTGGGGGAAAAACAATTTTAGGGGCTGCCGCCAGGAATATTACACAATCAAAACATATATAGTAGTTGGCCTAACTCAAACGATAGCACAGTTTTTAAATAAAAGTTAGTTATATTTAGTAATGAAATAACAGCAAACGTTGTCTCTTATGGTGCATAACTTCGACTCCTTTATTCCTGTTGCGCAAACAATATCCGGTCCTTTCATTGCGTTTAAAACCCTTTATGACATCTAGCTTCTCTTCAAGTGTTATAGCCTGTTGTGACTGTATGTTCGCCATCAGCAATTATTTCACCAGGACGCTTCTTGTAAACGTTCTTATCACTTTCTTCTCCGTAACGCAGGGCGAAAAAATGACAATTTTCTAAATACCTATCTTATTACTTTAAAAAAAAAAAAAGCATGTTGGTCAACTGAACATATAATGAACACGACATTTAAGTGTTTGTGACGAAATCGCGTTATTGCCAACACGGGACAGTTCAAGTTTTGCAAACAGCGCTCACCTATTCACCAATCGCGTTACAGCGAATTAGCTGTAATAGAATACATGATAAATGTACAAAAGCAAACGCATAGCTACTGTAATAGCTATAGAATCAAAACAGTCAAAGCTGGAATTATAATCGTGTAGATTTGGTAAATGCTAGGTATGCTCAATATATTGGTAAACATATCAGAATCTGCCAAAAATGTCTGTTGACTTTGACTTGATTTATAGTTTGATGCCAAAACTATTTGAACGCTGATGTACATGTCTGCAAAGGCCCTGAAAAATACACTGCTAGGTGTGCAACATGGATCAGAGCAGTCCTTGCCTTGCCGAGAATATCTGCTGTGTGGGTCCATTTTTCTGTTTCGAAGGAAGATAACTAGGGGTGCATTGATCGATCGGTTGGCTGCCGGTTGGAATTGTACCCAATAAAGATTTATTTCATAACTGATGTTTTAAACTGATATTGTGACACAAACTGTGAGCTAAATGTAACCAGATACTTTGGTCTTGGAGCTGATTACTACTTAATGTTTTTAATTTTTTTTTAGCTGAAATCTGCTTGACATTTTAGTTTTAGTCATCACGATTGGTCATGGTCTAGTTGAATTGAAACCAACGTTTTGTATTGTTGGAATTTTACAGACAGGTATTTTAAATGACCGTGTCAGCATGGTATTGAATCTTTTTTAACTTGTTCTGAAGCCTTATTTTACTTATGTTCTTTATAGTTTATTGTATGAAAACTGGCAATTAATGGTGTTTGACTAAAGTTTATTGCGTGTTGATATACATGCATTTAAAATGTGTGAACTCTTTCAGAATGGCAGCACCCTAATATTTTGATCAGTCTTTACAATGCGAATCGCTTCAGTGTGCCGCTTAAACCGGACAAGATACCAATGGATTTTGCGCGTTGGCGCTTGTTGGCTGGTCTTCTAGTGCCAGCCAACAATATGAAAATATCTATATCGGTGTACCTCTTGTAAATGCTAATTCATAAGAATTGCCTGCATTGTTATTTAAGTACACATTTTATGCTCAAATATGTGGTTATTATTATGTGGTAACCGAAAGAAAATATAAAATTTTCCGCCTGCACAGCATCATTTGATGGTGTGTTATAAGAACTTCATATCTGTATGATACAAAATTCCAAAATAATCAGGCCAATGTAAGACACGTGGTATTTTTGAAGACACTTGTAGACATGTGTTAATTTATTTACAAGCGGCCAATGACTGCAAGGAATATCATTTAGCCACCTAAAATGAATATCATTTTTGCCTTTCTGCTATGATTTTTGTGACAATGAGTTTTTTAAATAAAATGTAGAAGGTGTTACCAAGTGTCTTATGTATACACATTTATTTTCCCCTGGTGCAGATGGCTGCAATCCGAAAAAAACTTGTGATTGTAGGGGATGGAGCATGTGGGAAGACGTGCCTGCTCATTGTCTTCAGCAAGGACCAGTTTCCTGAGGTGTATGTGCCTACAGTGTTCGAGAACTATGTTGCTGACATAGAGGTAGACAGTAAGCAGGTAAGGAATTGAATCAATCATTTGATAACATTTCACTGTACAATAAGACGATGTTCACGTCTTATTGTACAGGTTCAGTACAGGTTTTCATTTATTCATTTTGCTGCTTCCTGCGGAATTGTTTGTTCGTTTCGATTTGACAAATTAGAATGCTTTAATTATGGGTATGGTCGTTGCTCAAGTGTTGGATGATACCTTTAATTTGTACGGCAGATTGATTGTTTGTAAAATTTTGGGGCAGCAGTAGTTTTACATATTGAAGATTACATATTGCATTGTAACATAATACCCTATTGACAATTATTTAAAAAAACCCTACCCAAAAAATAACCCAATTTACCTATTTGTTGTCCTCAAAAACAAGTAATCAACCTAGAAGTGAAAATGGTAGTTTGCTACTATATACAAATGTTCCTGTTTTACCACTGTGCCTATTGGAAATATGTTGGTAAAGTCGATATTCAGATTATTATATAATTGGTCTTTGACAAAACCTCAATTTAAAATAAATAGAATATTTATAATAAATAGAATATAACAAATTATGTAGCGGCACACATTTCTGCCTTTCCGTTTCTACCAAAATGACACGCAATAGTGTCTATAATGCAATGTTTCAAAAGATATCAGAACAAAAACTCCTCGCTTGTTCCTCAAATCTCACACACCTGCCCTGGCCCTCACTGCCTCTGAATGGCATTAAAGAAAGCAGTGTTAGCCAGAAGGCAACTAACGTTAGTTACAGGTACTGCTTTCCTTCTAGAACTGCTGTGCTATGCTTGAGACCAGGTCTGCTATATTGCTAGTGAACATGGTGAACAATCAATTGGTAGCAGCTTCAGTTGTGAACATGTGACCTGCTGATATGTGAATTGCAGAGGCTGACATTAGCTAGCAAAAAACGGTTTGTAATCCTTCACTGTAGCTTGATTAGTAGATTTCATCAACCATGCATAATATTTTCAAGGTTCTAAAACCTAGAGAGAACATCTATTCAGCCAAAGCAAAATGGGTTTTCATTAGAACTTTATTGATTGAAAATTAAAAATTATTGATTGATTAGCTCAGCTGGCTAAAATGAATATGCTAGCTAATTAATGTCACTTGTTTGAAGTGTATTCTGTGGTCCTTGAGAGACGTGCCTATAATCCTAAAATGAAATCCACAAGGATAAAAAAAAAACTTCTAAAACATTTAGTTGTCTATGTATAACTAAGAAGCAACAATGAATATTGTACAGAAACTTTGCCAGCACAGTTTCTGTCAGTGACTACACACCAACCCCCCCCAACCATTTCCCTTGAGGATCATGTCATAAAAAATTAAACTAACAATTAAAAGGAATCCTTTAAAGTATCCTGGGAATGCCTCCATCTTTTGTCATTTTGACAATTCACTTCCCTTATGTTTACTGTGTCCATTTGCTGTTAATTTAAGGTCGAGCTGGCTTTGTGGGACACAGCTGGGCAAGAGGACTACGACAGACTGAGACCTCTCTCTTACCCTGACACCGATGTCATCCTAATGTGCTTTTCTATAGACAGCCCAGACAGCTTGGGTAAGATTTCTTCCCAATCACTAGTTAAGTATGTGCTAATGTTAGACAAAGTTTCAACTTCCTGTGTACGCCTTGACAGAGAATATTCCCGAGAAGTGGACCCCTGAAGTCAAGCACTTCTGTCCCAACGTCCCCATCATTCTTGTGGGCAACAAGAAGGACCTGCGTAACGATGAACACACGCGTCGAGAACTTGCCAAGATGAAGCAGGTATACTGAGCTCCCACTGTACAGTACACTGAAACCAAGATGCAAGCAGTGGTCAGCAGAATGAAATCTTTCAATCCAGAGTTTTTCCATTTATGATGCGCTTCCTGTTTATGATCAAAATCCTGGAAGAAGACAGGCCATGGTATTTGGGTTAATATTTGTTAATCCATCATAATGCAGAGGTATAGTTGTTAGCCTTTCGAACCCATTCGAACGGTTTCTTTTTTCTTTTTTAACAGGAACCTGTGAAACAAGAAGAGGGCAGAGACATGGCAAACCGCATTAACGCATTTGGGTACTTGGAGTGCTCTGCCAAGACAAAGGATGGAGTGAGGGAGGTGTTTGAAATGGCCACCAGGGCTGCGCTACAGGCAAAGAAACGAGGCAAGAAGACAGGCTGCCATCTGCTATAGAGGGAGGGGACAAGAGGAGAAGAGGAAAGCAGGAGGGAGAGAGGGATAATCCAGGCCAAGGAGAACTGGGGGAAAAGGGAGTGGTGGTGGGAAAGGACAGCTTTCTCCTGATGCTGAAGTGTGATGTGTAGGTGACATCCAAAAGGCCAGGAAGCGAAAATGGAGACTTTAGGAAGAAACCAGGCCAAATTAGATGGTTAAACAGAAAGCTGTAAAGAAACACAATGTTACATTTTTAAAGAAATTTGTGGGGGGTTTTTTTGTTTGTTCATTTTAACCAAAAAAAGTTCAAATCCAAATAGTCTTTGAAAAGAGGTTGACTTGTGTTTGAGTGTGTTGCTGGAGAAGTTTTGACCTTTAAAATACTTTTAAATAATTATTTTGAAGTTTGTCTTCAACCCAGTTGCCTACACACTGTACTGTCAATTTTTAGGTCTGCTAATTTCATATTAATTTCATGACATTCTGTTTCTGATGCTGTGGTTCTGGTAGTCTCTTGTTTATTCAATATTTAATGTGTCACCCCAGATGTTAGAATATGCCCCCCCAATTCAGTCAGTTGCCCCTGTGGGACTCCTACGTGCCCGTTTCTCTCTGTGTGTGTGTGTGTTTGTCAGTATTGGCCTGTGCCAGTTTTTGAATGTCTACTTTGCGTGTCTGAATGTGTAGGCCCTGCATAACAGTTCCTGCATAACAGTTAACAATGAAACGGCTGTTATTTTCTAAGACTCTGGTAACATTCCTAAAACCTCTCTTCTTACCCAGTGTTGCTCCTCTTGATTGGTCTCCCCTCTCACAGTTACTGTAACTGCAAGCTGTATAACTGGACACATATTTGAGTGGCCCAGTTTAAGAGTTAATTGAACCAACCAACAGTTGTCGATTTATTTAAATATCTACAGGTTTTTTTTTTTCCATTTGCATATGCAATTTACATTACAAGTAGAGATAATTATGATTAAATTTGTACGAAACTTTTTATATGCGTGTTTTATGTTCTGTTTTTTAGGTTTTTAAATAAAGTTTGGTTTTATCACTAGGTTGGACGTAGAGTAACTTCAGTATATGAGCAAAGCCACACTTGATGTGGACTGTTTGATTTTTTTTGTATTTGATTTTTATTAAGGTTTTACAAATTCAATAATACGGTATTTGCCTGTATACCAGGCTTGCTACGTATATGTGTGTGGGAGGGTGATGGGATATTAGTTAGTTTGTAGATGTTTAATCACTATCTCACACTTGTATAAAGTTGCCATTCCATCCATTCTTTCTTCTTACCGTTTGTTTCATATTAACTTTTGTCAATGATTTATGATTGTATTGTCTTTTCTTTTTTTCTCTTGTACTGTATAGTTAATCCTGTGTGATTCTACAGGCTTGAATCAGTTATTCATTATTTGCAAAATCTAGAAAATGATTTGAAAAGAATATAAAAAGTAATAAAATATGAAGAGGAAAAATGTGTGGATTGGCAGTGACATCTTTTTCTCAAAGCTGATGGTGCATAAAATATTGGAAAATTGGTGCAAATAACCTTTTATACAAATACAGCTAGGACATTTGGGATTTTGATAAATGTATGTGGGGTATGGTCGTTGCTCAAGTGTTGGAAGCTTTTTGTCTTAAATTTGGCTTGGTTAAATGAATGTGTGAGATTGTATGGGTATGTGATGAAACATGCTTAGTGAAATTGTTTTGGTTGTTTATAATTAACTGGAAACACCTAGCTAGGATAGGTGCACACTAGAGTAGCTAGTTACTGCAAATATTCAAATATCTTTTTTTTATCTATATACACTGTAATGGAGAATTCTTTGGACAATTAACATTGAAGGAACACTTGCGTCACAGTCATCCTCTATATTAATATTTTTTCTCCATGACTTTGGTCCAGGAAAGTGGTCTGAATTAGGAATAAGATTTCAAGTTAGGAAGATGACCATTGATTGATGGTATGTCTCCAGATCGTGTCATTTTACGATGACCGGTGAAACAGAGTGCTGCCCAGGCATATACACAGCTTATCTTAGTTTATGATTAGAGCCGGCTGTTTGGCAGTGCCATTGGGTGGGACGTGCATCTCCAGTTTGTGCTTAACCTTATGTGTGGACCTGTTGGTTCTAACTTTATTTCTCTGGGCTGGGAGCTTCATCCGTCACTGATATCCTATGAGCAGTTCTTATGGGCAACAGCCCGTAGCTTCGTATGTAAGGAGAGCAAGAATGGGGTCTTCAGGTACCCAGCTTCCCCGTAAGCTTACAGATACTGGAGAGTACATGATCAGTCATATTCTTCCTTGAAAGAACTGGAACTCTGAAGACATTAACTGCCTTGGGTCATCGGACACCAGGAACTCTGGGATGAAAAATGTGCAAAATCTTTTCCTGATCATAATCTGGCATGTGCATCACTTCTACGAATCTTGAGAAGTGGTCAACACCAACCAGGTACTTTACATAGGTTTCTGCAATGCATTGCCACGTTCTGTTGGGCAATGGTTCTTTGCATTGTGTTGGCCTAATGACTTGAAAATATTATTTGGGTAAACAGAGACTCATTCGTTTCTCACCCCAATCTCTATTGTTCTCTAAGGTTTTTTGGAGTTCACATTAAAACTTTATAGCCTGGAAGCAACCCCTTTCTTCTCGCTGCAAATAGTTGTCAAATCTATCTTTTTGCTTATTTGGTTATAAAGACTAGAGTGAGTGATGGTGATAAAATGACCAATTAAAACGCCATCAGATTTAATGTAATCAACAGATCTAAAGCGTGCTATCTCACTTCAATGTTAAAGCAATGATTTATAAAGTTGTGAATGAGACATATGTGCTACGAGTCACCTCGAGATGGCGGACAAACTTCTTGTCGTTTTCCGTTTCACTAAATCGTGGCACATTGCTGCCCCCAACTGGATCCCTTACGATTAAGGCAGAAAGTAAATAAAGGAGGTTGTTGGAATACTGCCCTCACTAAAAGCCCGGTGTTTCGAGGCTGACGTCAAAATTTTAGGCATGGTTTGATGGGTGACGCGCGTCAAAGGAACTTCACAACGCGTCACATTTTAAACTACTTAATGTGAACTACTTCGCCACTCAAAGGGTTGTATTATTTTATGTAATTATCGGTGTATTTATTATCAATAACGAGTTTTAACAAATATATTATGGTATGTTTTAGTATTAGTTTGCATTATAGGGCTTGTTCAGTGTTATTTAAATACTAAGCAACAGCTATATTTTAAAATGTAACTAGCATTTTAATTCACGTTATTTATTTCACGCCCGCATTGAAACAATACAATGTAATCTTGAAACTTGTATTTTTCGTAGTGTGTGGTGAAAAAACTAAATCCTAGTGAACAAATGTTTGACTTAGCAGTGGTGATTAACAGTTAATTACTGAGCCCCTCTGGGTACATCACCTGTTAATAAAAATATTGAGTGACCACGATTTAGCAACGGGATCATAACGCGTGGGGACGAGATTATTAAGTCGTGGCCACTCAATATTTTTATTAACAGCTGATGTCACCAGAGGGCCTCCGTAGTTAATGACGTAAGTGGCTATTATAAAGGCTGAGGTTGTAGCTCTAAACTGACATTTCATGTAATGCTTTTGTAGCTGGACCCTGGACCCAAACCCCTGGCTACAATTCAATGCAAACTAATTATGATATACCACAATATACATATGTTGATTAAAAATCGTTATTGATGATACATTTGGTATTATTGAGTAAGTAAATGAAATAGTACAAACCTTACAGTGGCGTAGAAGTTCACATTTAAAAACCGTCTCGAGCAGTTAAAGCAATTTTGAAAGTAACACGCTTGTCAAATTCATTCTGCGCACATAACCCTTCTTGAACCATTCCTAAAATTTTGGCGTCGGGCTCGAAACACCGGGATTTTAGTTAGACACGTTGGGCTCTCGTCAACTAGGTCACCCAACAGGAAACGGCTAAAAAGCAACATTTATGCGCTTGGCCAATCGCTGAGGCAGATATTGTAAGCAGTAACACAAATAGGCGGATGCGACTGGTTTTGGAAGATTTACAACGATTTTGACTGTCCAATCGCCAATCCTATAAAACACGTCTTCATTTTGTTAACCAATTATCTCCTAGATACGAAGTCACACACCCTCCCTTTTTTATGTAGTAGCCATTTTATGTGGAAGACAGTTTTCACCGTAGTTTTAAAGCATTTTATCTAAAAAAAAATAAAGAACCACCGCAACATAAGCGCATATTTATTTTCCTCAATGCATTTTATTATTTTTCACCTCGCTCAGTCACATACGGGTAAGAGTGTACTACTATTACTTCGTTAAATCTGTTATTAGTAGTTACCCTGGTACCCTTACTTGGTCAGAGGTCTCTACGTTAATGAACTAGCAAGTAAATTCTTCCCTAAGAAGACGTTTATTGATGTATTTATTTATAACTTATTTTGTTGTTATTGGTGATAATAAAACATTTAAGACTTTGTGGCTATACACCAATTGAGTACCTTAACGTTACTTTGTTGTAAAAAAAAATAAAAAAAAAATACGTGTGTAGTGATGGTGAATATTAGTTGCAATTTTTTGAGCTAGTTAGCCAGCCAGGTATTAGTTAAGATGTGTGCTGCCAGAAAATTAATTGCATGGTACTATTAAGCTGGCTATTCGCTTGTGCTGTCACTGCTTGAGTCGTCGAAGTGGTTTGTGTTTGTTATTGTTTAGTTAACTAGCAAGCACAGTTACTACAATCAAATACTGTATAATGAAAAGACGAATAAGAATAATTACCCAATAATTTAATATTTTGCTCACTTGCTAACGGGACTGAAAGCAATGATGGTGTTTGATAGGGCGTAAGAGAAAGTTTTAAATATAGCCTGCATAATATTTATCTATCGTTTACTTGTGAATGATTTAGTTATTTTATATCAGTCGGTATCTCCTGAAATCAATACAACATGCATGCTAAAACCAACAATTTGCATTTAAAAGGACAGTTTATCTGGACCTCTAATCAAAAGCAGACCATGATGCATAACTTAAGCTTTTAGTCCAGTGTCAAAAAGACTTTACCGTACACGGCCTTACAAATGCACGACGAGCGATGACCACTATACTCAGGCTTTATTGAACAACTGTGTGACATGCTTGGTTATGTAGTTTAGTTCTTTAAAAAGAAAACGACGTAATGGTTGACGAAAATCAAAGAAATCTATTATTATTATTGTTATTATTTGGTTATTTTCTTAAGATTTAATAAAGTAACGTAGGACTTGCATAGTAGTAATTTTAATATATTTCTTAAATATCTGGATATAGACGCTTTTGAGATGGAAGTCCTTTGAATGCTTAATTCTGACCATTTCTGGTTTTAAAAACCAAAACATCATTTTGTGTATGAAACTAATGAAAAAACCCAATGGCCTTAGTGAACCATTAGATCACAAACTAATAACCTGTTATGATCTTCCTAAATAAGAGTATTTTTTTCTTGATGCTGTTTATTAAAAAAGAAAATATAAATAAAATAGCTCTTTTTCTGTTCCCCTTTTTAGGGTATATAAATGCTGGAACCTCAGTAGGAACTGTAGTCCTGGAAGAAGTTTCACATCCAGAGGAGCACCATGGAGTATGACAGACGGTTAGTGTCTTTAGTCCCCTGTTGAAAACGTGATTACAGGTCGCTGCGAGATTTGCATTAAACAAATGCGTTCAGCTGGAAACTATGCTACGTTTGCATATGCTCGTTTTACAATGGCTAGCCATAAGAACTGCTGGTTAATACTGAATTCAATGATTTACGTTGTAGAAATCATGGACCCTTGCTGCAGAATTTGGAAAAAACGTATTATGCTTTTCAAAAGGGGCTATTGGATACACTGCTTTACACAGCAGGTTTTATGTCATCTGAGCTTTTTTTCCTCCCTTTCCTTGCATTTGCCCATTTCTTTATTTGCCCATCAATTTTTCCACTGGTAAAAAAAATTGCAAGTAATTGTACTGACACAGAATGTAGTGTATAATGTACAGCAAAGTAGTCTCCAACACCAGATTCCAATTTACCAGAGTAATCCAAGTTTTAAAAATATGTATATATCTTTAAAAATGTAGTTTAGTTACTATTTGTGCTGAAAGTATATTTTTGGGTGGTAAATGCAATATCTTTTTCTTCCAAGTAGTGTTCCAAGTGGTATTCAGTATAAATTGTATGCAAGTATTTCCCATGGGTAAAACTGGGTTGCCTCATTCAAGGGGTCATGGAGTTATTTTCAGTTTTTGCCATAAAATTTAAGCAATGGAAATCAGATTGATTATTCATTTATTTATTTATTTATTTTTTCACTTAAATCCAATTCTGTTATTGATAGTATTATACGACAAAGGCATTAAAGCTGACTTCTGCTCTCCCTGACTCCAGAGGTGGCCGAGGTGATCGCATGGGTCGTTATGGCAATGACCTCGATGAACATGATTACCGAGACATGGACTATCGGGGATATGGACGTGAAGAAGGGGATCCCAGCGGCGGTTACGAGGACAGAGGGCTCGATGAAAGGTCATACCGACGTGACGAGAGGGTTGGAGGAAGGGGCAGAGAATACGGCACTGGAATTTTCCCAGACAACGGTTTGGGCTTCCGACAGAGAGGGGTTAGGGGGGAGGACAACAGACCTGGAAAGGACTTCCTGCGTGGCCCACATTCCAGATTCCGTCGGGAAGAACACGGTTTTGAGTTTGAAAGGGAATACTTTGATAGGGAGCCAGAAGAGCACAGAAGAGAATATCGACCATTTAGGGCAGGACAGGAGAATGCTGGACCTGGTGTTTACCCCGATGAAGATGATGATGATAACATGGCGGAGCTGGAGGAAGATGGAGGCTGGAGATTGGAGGCAAATGCCCTCTCTGGCCAGGATGATTATGTTGGAGGAAGGAGAGGGGAGGAAGACAAATACACCAAAGGCTCAGAAAAGAGACAGGTGATTTATAGTGTTTGTTTATGGGGTTTTTTTGGGTTTTTTATTCATTCATTTTTTTAATTTAGAATCCGCAATCATTTTTCATAATTGTCTCCCTTAAATTTGGAATTGCCAGTCGTATAATTGCATCTATGCTCATCCCTATGACTGCCACGTGCAGGGATGGTGAGGGAGTACGTCTAGACGCCTCCTATCCCCTGGTAGCCTTTGAGCCACCTGTCTCCATTCTACACTGCAGGCCACACAGCCCGCACAAGAGGTTCTGCACTGATTAGAGTTGCGGCATGCCCCTCTCAACAGTGCTGCAAGCCTGCAGGTTCTCGGGATGCCAGTAGGGCCGTTAGACCACGCAGTATATATGGTTAGCCAATTTAACCCAACCCAACCCACTCCAGATGTTTCATTGCCTATTGTGTGCTGCTAGTGGCATGAGGTGGATTCAAGCCGGTGAACTCCCGCTAATAGGGCTCAGTCTATGCTCGGCGAGTGCCTTTACTGTCTAAACCACTCGGGAGGTTTGTCAGTGCTGCTATGCTTTTAACATGTCTGTTTAGGTTTTGTTGGGAGAGTGACTCTCATTTGTAAATATCAGACTGTTAATCATTTTTTGGAATGCTTCTTTGATTGCATATATTTGTATGCCCACTGTGACCAGGAGAGCACAGCAGTTGCGCACAATTGGCTGTGCACCACCTGGGCTGGGGTTGTTGGAAATTAGTTAAAGGCTTCTCTTGGGTCATCGCTAACTATATATAATCAAATTAAGCAAATTTCGTATTTGTACCTCTTTAAAATCAGTCTTGTATGTATCAGTTATCAGTTATATTGCTCTTCTTACCTGTTTCTTGACCCACTGCTCCTCTCTGCTGTCCAGGTTGAGCTCTTTGAAATGTCTGCTCTTGTGGATGCTTCTCTCTTTGCACGTTGTCGCTTAGCATGAATTTTTTTTGCCCCTTGATATCTACAGGATCTCCCGGACCTGCCGCTGCCACGGGGGAATGTTGATAGAGAAGGGTACTACAGTGGCCAGGAGCCCTCGGTTGAGGAGCCCATTACAGGGTTCCCCTCAGACCCTGACCTTCGGGACCAGGACTACCGGGCTGAGATGGACCAGGGTCAGAGGGCCAGCAACATCGTCATGCTTCGGATGCTGCCTCCCAATGCAACTGTCAATGAAGTCAGTCCTGTCGTTTAAACAGCGTTATATGTCTAGATACACAAGGATCAATGTATTGCTTTTTAGAAATTTTAGAAAATGGTTTTAATTGGAATTTTAATATACGTAAAAGTTGGCTTCAGTGTATGCCCTAATTTGCTCAAATGTTTAATGTTGGAATATGAACTAATATGCATGTATCATTCTGATTTCAAAGTTATGGGAATGGATGCCACGGGTTAACTGCTCTGCAGAGTTTATCCAGCTAATGTTCATAAAATATCAATCAAAAGCTTTTGAGAAACAAAACGTATGTATGTATGTATGTATGTGTTTTGTTGTATGCAGTATTTATAACTAAAAGTGCAATGGTGGTAATTTTCAGATCCGATCCCAGCTTCAGGATCAGGGGATCCAACCCAAAGAGGTACGCCTCATGAGGAACAAGTCTTCAGGTGAGCTTGCGGTCCCTCGGGCCTCCTGACCTAACCTCCGTGAATCATCTTTGTGTCCCAGATGAGGGGAGGTTCTTACTTCCTCCCTCTCACTCGAGCTTGGTTGTTGCTACTGTGTGTCTCATTTGCGACATTCTACAGCACAGCATGCCACAATCCCAAAACAAATCTGCGTCTATTAACCGGTTATTAAGACAAATTCCCCCAGTAAAATGCTCACAGTACCTTTCCTCTCGCTTCTTCCTCTCTTTGTCCCTATTCATTTTCTACTGGAACTTCTCTAACACTCATTAATCCACTGCATTCGCAGAGAGGCTGGGTCGTCTCTCACGCTGATTTTCTGGCTCATTCCTTCTACGTCTGCCTATCACATTCTTTGTCCGTCTTCTCTGACTCCCCTATGCTACAAGAGCCACGTTTCCACTGCCGTGATTAAGCAGGCTTCCCAGTGTATGCCTCGAAACTGGCCTCAGGCTCGGGCTAAAAGCTTTGTTGCTCACCCATTGTCGTGTCTAAGGGCATGATCCAACTTCGCTCTTGAGCACACCCAGATCCATTGTCCTACCCAAAAGCAAGTTTATTTTTTATTTTGTAGAAGAACTTGAGCGAGGTTTGAGGTTCCTATATTAATTAATAAACAAATACAAATGTGTTTATTAATGATATAGTTTCTAAATGTAAAAATAGCTATTTATCCTGGAAAGAAAATATCCAGATACACTGTTAATGTTACGGCATTAAATGTTATTGACATTAGCCAGTTGTCTTCTATTTGCGTGTTAGCTAAATTAACTCTTTTGTTAACATAAGTAATGTTTAGCAGACCGCTAATGTAGTTGACATTGCCTTGCTAGCTTCTTAAGTTTGATACAACAGACTTTTACAAATGTGTCTTACGATCAGTAATGTAAATGGCTTTTACAAAAAGACGGTATATTAGCTGTAAGATTTCCTGTTATATCTTTAAACTTAGCTTGCTTACTTACTGTGGAAAGTGAGAATGAAGCTAAAGGTATTCCACGTTTCCACTGAAAATTTAAATTACGGTTTTAGGAACAACTTAGCATCCCTAGCGATAGCACGCCCTTGGCCACGTTTGGCCCAGACAAAGCAACAAACTGTAGGGCTTCCTTAGCCCTTCCTGAAAGAGGGGGGTTAAGTCCTTTTCCACTGCCCCTCTGGCCCAGCAAAATAAGTGGAAATGTCCCCGGTATGCACTGGGAAACCCTGCTTAAACACAACATTGGAAATGTGGCTAATGGCACATCTGTCCACCAACAACATGTAACACTAATTTAATTTAGTAGCTTTCATTGCAGATTTTTGCAATAATAAAAGCGCTGTAGTATTTTGTCTAAACCCAGTATTCTCTTAATGGCAGTGAATCTTTTTTTCTCCCTTCCACACACCCCTCATTCACACATGTTTGATTTGTATCCGATTTCCCCTTTGCACAAGATTGTTTTACACAGGTCTGAGAAATTTATAGTTGTCCAAGGATGAGTGTCTTCTGTGAGGGTGAAACTCTTTGTGTTATGTCACCTAGTGAGCAGATGTTTAAGTGTTCTGAATGTGTATAATTTTAGTGTGAATGAATGACTATGTATCTGTAAGCTTCAGTGTCTGTACATGATGGAATTATTGTATACATTAAAGGTGTCTGCCTGCATTCATAGAGAAGTGAGGTGTCTGTGTGCATCTCAAAATAGGTTAAGTCATTGTTGAGACTGCAAGGAAATGCTCATGTGGATGGGTGGCTAGACAGTCTTTCTCTCTCTCTCTCTCTCTCTCTCTCTCTCTCTCCCTCTCTCTCATACTCTCGCTCTCTCTTCTCTCTTAATTTGAAAGCACTAACCCCTCACTGCGTTGTTGTTGTTGTTGTTCTGTCATTGTGGGCCCGGCGGCTGTGTCTCCAGGTCAGAGCCGAGGATTCGCCTTCGTCGAGTTTAGTCACTTGCAGGAGGCCACCCGCTGGATGGAGACCAACCAGGTCACTTTACACTGCACACATACACATCACTCGCCAAAATTGCTGAAGATACACCTTGCCGCCAGTGGCGAGATAAACCTCACACAGCACAGTTCTACCGGGCTCTTAAATTTCAACTGTAAGACCAGCACCCTTGTGCCCACGTCTAACTCCTCTATCAGACAAGGCCTACACAAGCTTAAAGGAGTCTGCCAATGAACGGTGAATGATCCCCCAGGGGCAATCAAAACCTTTTTGTTTTTAATCTCCTTTGTTGCAGTAGAAAGGCCGATCTTGGGATTTGTTTTTAAAATTAGTTTAAGATTTTTCACAGATCAGATACCCAATTTAAGCAATACAGTCCATACACTGACTACCATCAATTTATCAGTGAATAGGTTCTACACCATTACTGCTTTTGTGATGCTCCTTTTGTTTTTTGTTTTTGTTTTTTTGGTGTAACCCTATCAATTGCCACTGGACTTTCGAATGCATATCCACAACGCTCAACCCCACCTGTTTCTCTCTTCACTTTCCTGTATTTATTTTAAATTTATTTTATATTGAGTCCTGTAGATGCATACTACCCCAACCCTCCTATTGCCTCCCCCTGTTTCTCCTCCACTACCTTTGTTCCATCGGTTGAGATGGGTAAAACTCATGGGATTGAGTGGGGTCTCTTTCTCTCTTTGGTGATGGAATGGTGTTGAATTTAAATATGATATGGGCAGTCCTAATTTTGGATTTGTATTTCACAAAAAGTAGGCATTGCACTTAATGTTAGTATGTACGCAGATAATTTTATTTTAGTGTCCGAATCTTGAAGTCTGTAAACGGTTTATGACGTATAAGCTTAATGTCTCAAAAGAAAATCCATGTGCATATCAAATTAATTTGACAAAGTAAAATAAACTAAAAATAGCAAGAAAAGATAATCTGATTGAACCTATAGTTTAGAGTATTGTCTGATAGCAAATATTGTGAATGTGTATCTTGAGTGACATTGCACAATCTCCTCGACTTGGTGACTAAGTCGTGCCCAGTTAAATATGAAATCCTAGTGTCATTGTCCATTTATTCCAGTTTGGGAGGATGCTTTCACAGTTGTCATTTTGGGGAAAATCAGTTTTTAAAAGCCTTTGGAAGTCTATCCCACAGCAAAAATGGAATGTACTGGCTTTCTTTTGCTTTATGTTGACTTTGTTGTTATTCCAATTTGGGGGTGGGGGGGAGGGGGGTATATGTGTTGGTGGGACTTTGGATGGGATGATGGGCAAGATATTGGGTGAGGGGTAGATTGTTAGTTTTCTCCAGGTTTCCCCTAGAAGGGGGGGGTTGAGGTCATGGTTTGGCGAGTGTCATTATGAAGCGCTCTCGCAGGTCTCTCAGTGGCACACAGGCCAGTGTCTCCGTCCCGTCCCATAAGCTGAAGGCTACGTTTCTCTCTTGCTCTGGACCTCTCTCTCTCATTTTTCAACCTCTCTTGCTCTCTGTGCTCAATCTCTCTTCTGCCTTTCTCTTATGAGTTGAGGCTTCTCTCTGGCTTGTTTGCATTTCCAGTTTGTAAAGCTCACTTCGTCTTCCTTCTTTCTCTTGTCCCCGTCTTTCTTTCTCTTGGTATGTTCCAGAGGGTTCTTACTGTCCTAGGACAAAGGGTGTCAATGCACTACAGCGACCCAAAGCCCCGTGCCAATGAGGATTGGCTCTGCAATAAGGTATGCCTGAATAAGGTTTAATTCCATATATACGTGACGCAATACATTATAGACTTTTGTGTCTAATTTTCAGCTCCAGTAAAGCCAAGGTAGTATACTTTGTCTCTGTGATGGCGCTGATATGGCTCTCGCAGTATAAATGGGTTAATGGTTCATCCTAGATATCATCCTTCTTTAGTGTGGAGTGCAAAACTTCAAAAGGAGAGAGAAATGCTTCAAGTGTGGAGTTCCCAAATCGGGTGAGTTGCATTTTCTTAAGTGAATAGATGGTAACTGCACACTGGTTTTGCTCCCTAAAAATATAGTTGTCCTTTTAAAAACCTGATGCAACAGAAATGCATAGCAGTTAAACCATTTTCAGTGCTTTAATGGGGAGGTAAAATCATATGCGTTTTCTTAGCTCCTGGATTAAATTTCCCTTTAGGTCTTCTGCCATTACTCGTATATTAATTAGGTTTTTAGTTGGTTAACTTTTACACAATGCAACTTACAATTTTGCATGTTTACGTCCATTTTTACAACTAAATATCATACTGACGCCGAATCCTCTGTTATAAATCTGACATCTTAACCAATACACCACACAGCTGTCCAAACCGTTTCATGTAAGCATATGCATCATATGAACATATGTATAAACATACAATTTTGGCAAGTCTCACAACCCCATGGCAAACGTTTTGATTTATTTATCCTGTCATTTTGTTCTGTTTATCTAAAATGTCGTATAACATATTAATTGTAAAAGGTACATCTTTCGTTGTAGATGCTACATTGTATTGGAATTTCTCTGTAACCAATATGTGTGTATGGTAACATCATCTTGGAAAAGTTTCTTTTGAAAATAATACACAACATGAATCTCTCTTTCCAGAGGCCGAGCTCAAATTGCCATTGGTGAACAAAGAGGTAGTCCTGGGTAATCTCAAGGAATCTGTCCAGGGTTTGCTGCCCTTGCCCACTATCTACACCCCAACTGCCCCCGTCCTGCCCCTTGGCATACCAGCACAGACGGGAGAGGTGGCCAATGACAGTGAGTAGTTGAGCCTTGCCCAGTTTTCCCAGTTCCCGTTTTCCCGTGCTGTCTCTTTCCCACTGTATTGATTCGTGGAAATTTCCATGTCGCTGTGTGTTCCTGACCCTCGCTCAGCTCTAATTCTGCGGAACCTGGGCCCTCACACCGCCCTGGAGTCTATCCTAGCTTGCCTGGCTCCGTTCGCCACCCTCTCCCCTTCCAATGTGCGTCTCATCAAGGACAAGCAGACGCAGCTCAACCGGGGCTTTGCCTTCCTGCAGCTGAGCACTATAGTGGTAGGAGACCAGTATTACTTGTGCTCCCATAGAGTTTCTTTACTGTAAAAGCCCTTTAAAGGAGACTTTCTGTACCTCAAATACAGTCATGTGAAAAAGTAACTACATCTCCCATGGATATTTCAAATCCAACCACAGTTATCGATAAATGTATCCCAATTTAAGAAATCACGCACAAAAAAAGTTGATTTAAACGTTTAAATAAAAAAAATATGAAAATGTTATTTCCTAATGCAGATAAAAAATTAGTACGTCCCTACCTTTACCATTGCATAAAAAGGCTTAAATTGAGTCCGGTGCACCCAAACAGGTGAAAAAGATTAGAAAATCATTACAGGGTAACTTGGGAGGGTCCAGCCTTCCATAAAGATTAGAAATTTGGTCTGGTTTGATCTTGGCCATATGCGTATGTGGAAACGCATCATGAACAGTTGAAGCAGGACTAAAGAAGAGTGGACAAAAATTCCTCCCAGTTGATGTAAGGGAACCGTTACAAGAGACGGCTACATTAAGTTATTTCGGCCTAACATCAGCTATTGAAGCTAGGGCTGTACTTATTTATTCACACGTCTGTTTATCTGACCAAGCCTACCTTCAGCTATTCTACATATTCCTGAGATATATTTCCATCAGTTTGGCACTGTAATGGTAAGGCACAGTATCGCTGCTGAGGTACAAGTAGACACTTAGTCATCAAGCGATCCAGTTTCCTTTTCTTTTATGTTTGTTACCTTCAGCAAATTTCAGAACAATGATGTTTCTCTGGAGGCCTATAAAAATGAACTTGGTCTAAATGTACTTAACCTTGGGTCTGCTCAAAGGCCCTTGCAATGTGTATTTAGTTCACAGCCTTCTTTACTGGCACGACCCACGTCCCCCTGTAAAAGATGTGTGTGGTAACAATATTGTGCTCCTCCTCTTTCTGCCCCCAGGAGGCCTCCCAGCTCCTCCAAATCCTCCAGGCTCTCCAGCCTCCGCTCACTATTGACGGCAAGATCATTGCAGTGGAGTTTGCCAAGGGTTCCAAGCGGTATGGTCATGTGCCTGTACACTCAGTCATTTTGACGGTTATTTCCATAAAGTATTTATGAACCAGCAAATTTTCTGTATGATGATTTTAATTAAGTTGGCGTATTCGTCATTATTGTACACTCCACCGGTTAATGCATTTGTGTTCATATTCACTTGGGTGATGGAAGGAACAGGTGCCCATCTTGCCTTATTCCTTAAACAGACTATTCAGTCGGCATAGATTTAGACAAGCCCCCATTCCAGAGGGAGCTGTGCTAACACGCTTCTCCACTTTGTTCAGCGATGTGTTTCTGACCGATGGCAGCCGGGTGAGTGCCGCCACAGTGGCCAGTACAGCCATCGCGGCTGCACAGTGGGCTGTCACACAGGTAACTACGCTCAAGGAAATGATGCGTTGTATGAAACCATGTCGGTCTGATGTCGTCTTTCTAAAGAAATGGCCCTCTGGTTATGTGCGCCCACCCCCTTTTTCTTCACCTTCTTTCAGACCGCTCAGAACAGCTCTGGTGCTTCCCAAGGAGGCGAGTATAGCTTGTACCAGCAGGGGGCCACAGCAGCAATGTATGGCCAGGATGGGCAGGAATTCCTCGGGTCAGAAGGACAGGGCTACGAGGGGCATGTGGGCGGAGCAGTCAGTGTGCCCACTGCCCCTGGGGCTGGACTGATGGGAGCGTTTGGTGGCTCAATTGCTGGTGAGACCATTGACTTGAAATATAGTAGTTAATACCAGTTATATGGAGCTAAACTACAAATGGGGAGCATGGTGCTATCAAAGTGTCTGCTTTACTTTATACTAATTGCTGTATTGTTACCAATATATGCTCGCTTATGCTCCTAAGCTTTCATATAGGATAAAACCGTTTCTAATTTGAAGAGGGACTCTTCTTTAGGAATGACTTGAGTCTGTTTGTAAGGTTTAATGTGAACGTGTTTGTTCGGTGTGCCTCTCTCGGCTGCAGCAGTAGCATCTGGATCCACTGAGCCAGAGGTTCCAGGAGTGGATGCAGTTCAGGTGCCACTGGCACCAGCACTGACACAGTTGGTCACCACAGCAACCACCACTCAATCTGCACAAGTGAGTCTTTTTTCACTCCAAACAGGACGTGCCACTAATCTTTTTATAATGTCAAAGCCCAACCAATAGCTAAAACTAGGAGTGCTGACTTCTCATTCCTCTCGCCCTCCAATCGGGACTGCGGTGCTGACGTCGTCTCGTTCTTGCAGTACCCTTTCATTAGATTTCTTCTGTCCTCAGGCCGTGTTATACGCACAGGCCCCAGCCACTCAGAAGACAGAGATCGTAGGAAAGCCTCAGCCTGCAGCCCCCAGTCAGCCAGCGACTCCCGGAACAGCCCTGGAGTATCAGCAGTACCGTGAGTGCTGTTGAAGTTTGTTTGTTTGGGTCTGCGCACTCTTGGTTCCAGTGTATCAGCAATATTAGCGTTTTTCAGCTCAGTGTTTGTCTCTCTCCCTCACCAGCTGTACCAGATGTGTCTACGTACCAGTATGATGAGAGTTCTGGTTACTACTACGACCCCCTGACTGGACTCTACTATGACCCCAACTCGCAGGTACATGAGAGTTTCTTCTGTGTTCACACTTCACTGCCACTGGCAACCCAGTCTGCTTCCTAAACTTCACCAGGTCATCTTGAGAATGAAAAATGGCTAAACCAGACAGATTTTTTTTGAGCATGTGTGAGAGGTCTAGTTAGAGGTACAATATTGTACTTCACGTTCATCTCATTTTAAGGCCATTGATCCAATTAATTATTGGTTGTCCACAGGTCAGCACTACTTTAACTTTATCAAACATTTCTCTCTGTGTCTTTCTCCTTGCAGTATTACTTTAACTCCCACACACAGCAGTACATGTATTGGGATGGTGAGAGGCAAACTTACGTCCCAGCACCAACAACTGCCGAGTCTTCGGGTACCTCAGCCAGCGTCCCATCCTCTAACCCTGCCGTCCCTGGTCCCGTGAACAGCACCGGAGCCAAGGACAAGAAAGAGAAGCCAAAAACCAAAACTGCTCAGCAGGTATACAGTGCCTTGCAAAAGTATTCACCCCCCTTGGCATTTTTCGTGTTTTGTCGCCTTACAACCTGGAATTCACAT